>CM019069.1:22776463-22978847 GCA_009667805.1 Leptobrachium leishanense
GAGGATGTTCTATACATAATACAGATGGCTGTGACTGCTGATCGGCTGCTTGTTACATTATCTCTCATTACAATGTATCAGGCTCAGCTGTTACAGTAACTGACGCTCATCACAGTGCTCAGAGCTTCAGTAAAACAAGGAAATAATATTGTTAACTCTTATATATAAAAACATTTACTAATTTTACTGAAACTCTGAGCGCTGTGATTAGCAGCAGTCAGTTACTGTAACAGCTTTGCCTGACACATTGTGCTGATAGTGAGAGTGTCACGTTCCTAACCTGTCTTCCTGCCCTCTGTATTTGTATATGGTGTTTTTTCCATTGTGTTTCTGTTGCTGCCAATTCCTGGGTGGCCTCCCAGGGGTTAATTGGTGTTCTGTGTGCTGCTCACCTGTTGACCCTTGCCTTGATTCCCCTGCCTATAGTACATTGCTGGGTCATTTTCCTTTGCCTGGTCTCCTTGCGACTTGTATCCTGAGAGCTCCTTGCTGTGTTCCTGATATCCTCCATATGTTCATCCCTGTTCAGTTTTTGCCTCTTATTTCTGTTCCAGTTTGTCAGTTCCTTCTGTGTATTTAGTTCTGTCTATGTTCCATTCAGATTCCCCGGTTACCGAATTTTTTTTTATATTTTTTTTGGCTTGGCTGACTTCCCTTCTGGTTCCTATTCCTATATTCTGTATGACGTGCTCTCTCTGGTTATGACCTTTGGCTTTCCTCTATATTACTACTCTATATAGTATATTCCTTGTCTGTACCATTTCCAGGAAACCCTGTCATCTGTATACAACAAAAGACTCTGTACGGCTTCAAGGTAATACTTTCCTTTTAGATTAGATCCGGCTATCCTAAAGACTGGCCTTTCAGTGCAGGGAATCTTTGGTATTGCCGTACAGAGGTCTTTTGTTAACCCTGTTTTGCTTTTTATATGTCCTTGCCGTTTACAGTGCATCTCTGCCCATAGGGGCTTCTCTCAGGAACCTGGACCTCACCTTTCTGCGAGTTATATTCTTAGGGATATATATATACAGACCGACCACTTCCAAGGATCGGAGGGCAAGGATAGGGTGGCGAGTCACCAGGCACTGCCCCCGTGACAGATACTGTAACAAGCAGCCGATCTCCGCCCTCTGAGGAGCCACCACTGCAATATTATTAATTCTATCCGCTGGTTTTCGGATGAACGAAATTCATTTTCATACTAAAGAACTGAAAACTAATTTCTTTAACAACTAAATAAATTGCATTTAGGGCGAACTCATTCGTCAAACGAAATTTTGTGCTGTGCACATGTCTAGAGGGAACTCTCCCAAGATTTCCACTATCCCCACCACCTGGAAAAAGTGTGTTCTTTAATTTTTTTATATTTTTCTCGGCAAAACCCCTTTTTAGAACATCTGTTTGTTTTTGTATGATGAAAGTTTTGTTTCCCAATTCTTTTTAATGACTGTTTTATTTTAATATATTTGTTTTTTAATTCTAATTGTCCCATTTATTTTTATTGGACCTTTTTATTAAAGTTTTTTCATTATTTTAAACATCTATTAGAAGAATAGAGTTCTGGTGTGTGTCACCGATAACTGCTTTGGCAATAAGTCGCCTACTGATCGAGTCATACGCAAGGAGACAAAAAATACACAAAAAGACAGTCCACTTGACTGTGGCATAATATATATAACGGCCACAGCTAAAAATGCCATACAATATATCCATGACCATGGCCATAACATAAAAGGACAGTGCTGACAGGACTCCACACAACCACCACACACCTCCAAACCAACCAACTATAAATTCCTCCCATCTTCCAACCATCAGATCCCCAAATAATCTAAATAAAAGGAACCCCTACCCCAGCACTGCCTACAAGCCCCCGCTGTGACAAAGGTAAAAACCTACAAAACAAAAAACCAACCCTCCCCATAAACAAATACAAAAAGGGGTGGGAGGGTGGGGATTTCTTTACAGCTCAACCTCAGGAGAAAAAGGCGCACAGAGCCTCCCAGCACGCAACATAAGTACCCTCCTGTAGCTCTGCCCCCAAATCTCCCGCTCAATCCCTTCACACGCTCCATCCCAAACATAAAAATCCTCCTTGCGTTCTGGCATCAGAGGCAACTTAGGCAACCTACGCCTGAGTTGCTTCATAAGTCGCCTACTGATGACCGAGTCGCATGCAAGGAGACAAAAATACACAGACACAAACCCTTGACTGTGGAATAATATATATATTTATTATATATAATGGCCACAACTAAAAACGCCACACAATATATCCATATCCATGACCTAAAATGGCCATAACATAAAAGGACAGTGCTGACAGGGGACTCAACACAACCACCACACACCTCCAAACCAACCAACTACAAATTCCTCCCATCTCCCAACCATCAGATCCACAAATAACCTAAATAAAAGGAACCCCTACCCCAGCATTGCCTACAAGCCCCCGCCACGAGCTCCTCACATAACCCCCTTATGGGAGAGCTCCCCCACCAATTAAAAACAGGGCTTGTTCGATCCCTTCCTTTAAACCTAGGATGAACAAATCCGTGCCCACATCCGTAAGATGAACGCCATCCTCCATAAAATAACAAAGAACATCCTCCTCCTCAAAGTGGAGATGCCACACCAGCCATCCGTCTCACAAATCTCCCCATACACCGATTCACCTTCACCCAGCAAAGTAGAATGTTATCAACTCTGGATAAACCGACCCTACACCTCTTGCCTAACTGATCCGTCTTGGACTTGGAAACCCAAACAATCACCTCCTCCTCACCCAACCAAACAGCATCCACCTCCTTTCTTAGTATTACAAACCAACTCCCCTACCCGAAATGCTCCAATAAATCCCAAACAAAAAGCTGCCCTCATAAGCAGAATTTCAGAAGGTGAGGAACAAAAATCCCCTACAAAAACCCACAATCCTTCCAACAACTGCCCAGAAACCGGACTCCTTGTGTCAACCCTGCACCTCCCTTTCACATAACCCCGAACCTGACAACAAAATCCTTAGTGAAATCCCTCTTCCCATAAATCTGAAAAAGAAACGCCAAGGCGGCCAGCGACTGCCGAACCGCCCCCGGAGATGCCCCCGATTCAAACAACCGAATGAGAGAAGCCCTGAGCAGGCACTCCTCATCCCAACCGCAACGTACCTGAAATGCTCAGCCAATGCGTCCCATTCCCTCCAAACTCGAGAATACACCTTCCAAGTAGAGTCCGACAAAGAACCTCTCACCCATCCTCCAAGAATTTCAAGCCTAGCCGCCAAAGGCCTTTCGGACACAGGGTGCCCACCTCCTCCGCCTTCGGAGCCAGAGAACGAAACCTGTCCCACTGCAAACGAGATAAAGCATCCGCCACTGAGTTAAGGCGCCCCGGAACATGCCGTGCCCTACATTTAAATTTCAAACAAAGCAGCACAAACCTTTTAAGCAACCTAAGAACTGGCAACGATTAAGCCGACAAAAAATTAACAGCCAACACTACCGCCATGTTGTTGGAACGAAAGAAAATCCTTCTCCCCTCCAGAACACCCTCCACAATTCCAAAGCCACCACTAGCGGAAACAACTTGAAAAAGGCCAAATTCCTAACCAGCACAGACGATAACCAACGAGATGCACACATCGTCCCCCAAACCAACACTGCCAGAAGCATCCGTAAAAAATTCCAACTCTGGCCAGCACTTCCTTAGAAGGAAATATGGCCACCCCTTTAAACGAGGCCAAAAAGGACCTCCACACCTCAAAATCCTCCTTCATGGCCCCAGACATCCTAACAAATTGATGACCTTCGTGGATACCACGTGTTGCCAAAGCCAATCCCCGCAAAAACACTCTCCCCACCGGAATGACCCTGTAGGCAAAATTTAAACCACCAATCAGCGATTGACGCTCGCGCAAATTCCTAACCGCCAAGGCATCTTCCATCTGTCTTAAAGCTTCCACAACCTTCCCCAATGGCAATCGACACTCACCCTTAACCAAATCATTCTCGATCCCCAAAAAGGTGATAACTGCCGCCAGGCCCTCCGTCTTCTCAGAAGCCAAAGGAACACCAAACCGTTGTGCCATCCACTGAAACGACTGAAGAATATGAAGACATTCCCCTGTCCCTTCTCTACCCACGCAAAGGAAATCCTTCAAATAATGCATCAAATTATTCGACCCCCCCCCCCCCCCCCCCCGCCAACATGCGACCTACCCATTCCAGAAATGTGCTAAAACACTCAAAGAACAGGAAATGGAACAACCCATAGGCAAACATAAGTCCACATAACTCCTGAAATCAAAACCCCAAAAGGTGACACGAAGGATGAATAGGTAAAAGCCGACTGAATATCCACCTTGGCCATTAAAGCTCCCCTTCCTACAGCCCGAACCAAGCCAACCGCTGAATTAAATGAAACATACGATACCGAGGCCAGCTCCTCATCCATATCATCGTTCACCAATTTTTTTTTTTTTTTTCTCTCGATGTTTCAGTTCCTAATATGGAACTTTCCTCAGGACAGGCTGTATCAAGCAAGCACCAAAATAATGGTAGTATTATGAAATTATCATTATTTCGGTGCTTGCTTTGGAAGATAGATAAAATAGAGACGGGTAAATGAGATTTAAAAAAAGAAAAAGAGAACATGTGCCGCTTGATTTGAACGCACACCCTCCTTGTTACTAAGCAGTGGTATTAACATGCTGAGCCACAGACAAGCTCAATGTAATACACTGCTCTGTTGGTAACTTTATGATTTAAAGCCTGGCTCGGGCAACCTCTGCGTGAGCACGAATTAGTGATCTTGTGCGCACGCCAAGGGTTCTTGTGGCCACGTTTAAAAGGGGGAAAAAAAATGTATGACACCAGCGGGGCTCCGTACCCCTGTGTCTTACAGCCGGAGAAATAAACGTGCTTCCTGGAACGAGACTCGTGTCTGTGGTTTTCTGAGCGTAGACAATGATCTTCCCGGGTAAATCTGCTACAACACTACAGATACATACACACGTTAGAAACGTTACATACACTAGTTTGCACACATTACAGATACACGTTACACATATACAGCATACGAATTTTGCTAAAATATTTGTGTACCTGTAATTGGGAAGGGGTGGGTGTCCAGGGTTTGAGTTGAGGGGAGATGGGATAGTTTTACATGGAGGTTCCTTTCAGTTGTCCTGTAAGGCACCCCAAGATTTCCGATGGCATCCCTGATTACACAACTGTCACCAGTTCCAATGAGTACAAAGATCATTAATTGCGATTTCATACAAAGAAGCCGTTTCCTTTTAGCACCATCTAAAAAATACAGTTTTAGTTAGATTTAATTTTTTTAGTATTGTGCTTTAACAGTGACTTTCCCCAATGATTACCTTTTCTTTAGATGTTATATTATGTAAAAGATGTGGAGGCCACAATAAAGTTCTTCAGCAGCTGCCTGGCACCCAAAGGAAAGCTCATTATAAGCCTTGTATCCGGTAAGTTACTGATGCAATTAATATTTTGGAGTTGTGATGTTATCTTCCACAACATTTTGTGCTGTTTTTGTTCTTTTTTTCTCTCTTCCCTCCGCATTAACTGTTATCATGTGACCGGGGAAACAATAAAGCAAGACCTTGGGACCCGTAGGGCAAATCAGTATCTACTTTTTGTCCTCCACCACAACCCTTGTAGATACTGATTTGCCCTACGGGTCCAAGCATCCACTGCAACTGGTCATCATTAGGGATGAGCCGAACACCCCCGAGTTCGGTTCGCATTCGAACTCGAACTTTTCAAAAGTTCGAATTCAAACTCAAACTCGAACTCAATACAAGTCAATGGGACTCAAGTTCAATTTTTAGAGTGCCCTCCAAGAGTCCGGAGCTCAGTGAGGTCCAAAGACGGGAAAATCATTTTCAGAAACAAAGTCAAGTAATCATGGTTGACAGTCCATGATCCGCTGCCATACTCAGTCCATCGCATCCATTCAGCCGAGCGTTCCGGCAGCAGAACACGATCGCTTTGTAGAATTTATTAAATTGACCTGTATTAAATCATTTGACTGCGTGTGATGTAAAAATACTACGTTTCTGTTAAAAAGCTTTCAGTGGACACCTTTTAAGGTACAAACAAAGCGGTTTTGAACATTGCAATGTGTAAATCTGATAAACCATCCCATGTCACAGATAGGGATGAGCCGCACACGCCCGAGTTCGGTTCGTATTCGAACCCGAACTTTCCAAATGTTCGAATCCGAACCAGAACCCGAAGTCGAACTCAATACAAGTCAATGGGGCTGAAAATTCAGTTTTTAGAGTGCCCTCCAAGAGGGCATATATGCTAGATATTTGCCATAAAAGGTGTATGGGGGTCCAGGTAGTGCCCTGGGGGAAAGGAAACAAGGACAAAAAGTAAAAAAAAAAATTGTTTTTAAAGGGACAGTGAGTTTTCCATAAAATTAAAAACGAAAAATTCCTTCAAATATCGTGCCTAGGAGGTCCCCATAACCTGCCCGTGAAGTGGCGGATTTCTAGGATGTATAGAAACATTTAAAAACAAAAAAATGACGTTTCAAATGACGGTAAATGTTTTTCCTTTTTAATCTATTCATAAACAACTGCTTGGGGCGACAGCCTGTATGAAAAGACCTTTTAGGACGCACAGAAAAAGTTTAGTGAATTTTTTTTTATTTTTTGGCTAAATTATGTTAACTTATGCAGGCTTTGGATGAAAGTAACAATAGGTGCTTTAAAATTGGGCCTTTAGCGTCGGCAACCGTGCTGTCAAACCGTAACCCCTCTGTGGTATTGTGGAAGAGTGCAGGGGTGGACCATGCGGTCCTATAGTAAAAATATGAATCTGGTAAAGACATCAGTGCACCCAAATATTGTGCCTTTGGTGGCAAGTGCCTTGACACCGTAACTCTTGTGGTATTGTGGAAGAGTTCAGTGCTGGAGGTTTTGTGAATGCAGAAGACATCCCCGATCTATTCCCTTACGTCAGCATCAGGGGATTGATAGCTGCTGATCCAGGACTGATTCATTTTTATAAATGTCAGCCGGTCTACAGAGTCGGTGGACAGACGCACTCTTTTGTTTGTGACAAAACCTCCAGCGGCACTGAACGTCCTTTCAGAAAGCACGCTGGATGAAGGGCAACCTAGTAGCTGCATAGCATATTGGCTAAGTTCTGGCCAGTGATCCAATCTCAACACCCATTAAGCCAGTGGATCATCTGCTGGAAAGGTATCCAGGTCTGCCCTTGCTCCAAGGTAGTCCTGCACCATATGGTGAAGATGCTGGCAATGGGTGCCTGCATTTGAAGTCCCTGGGCGTCGTGGACTAAAAAAAAATCAAAAAGGCATCAGTCAAGCGGCCCCGGCCTTCACCACTATTCCTCTGATCATCCGCAGCCTCAGAAGCACCTGTGTCATCACTTGTGAACCTACCAATGCCTGGAAAGGTGTTACACAAGTGTCGCTTTAGAGCGTCCTCGAAGTTTTTTTCATCCTGTGCTCCCTCTGTGTGGTCAGGATGAGCTCTGCAACTTTACCCTTGTATCGTGGATCAAGAAGGGTTGCCAACCAGTAATGATCCCTCTCCTGGATAGCACGAATCCTGGGGTCCTTTAGCAGGCTTTGCAGGATAAAGGAGCCCATGCAGCATAGGTTGGAGATGGCATTAGCTTCCGAGTCTTCCTGGTCAATGAGGAG
This sequence comes from Leptobrachium leishanense, assembly GCA_009667805.1. Lineage (NCBI taxonomy): Eukaryota > Metazoa > Chordata > Amphibia > Anura > Megophryidae > Leptobrachium > Leptobrachium leishanense. The sequence goes on from CM019069.1 coordinate 22,784,162, forward strand.
GATAACCCCATCGTGCACTTCCTCCTCCCAGCCACGTACTAGTCCTTGGGTTTATGGGCACACAAAACCCTCCCTTGAGGAATCCCCACCTTCAATGCTACCACTACTTAAATATTCCTAATCCTCCTCATCCTCCTCCTATCTGCAGAAAGACTGGGGCCTTGAGAGCTAGGGAAGGCCTCCTCTTCCTCCCGCTGCTCTGCCTCTAGAGCCACATCTATAATTCCCCACAGAGTGTGCTCCAGCAGGAACACTAAAGGAATTGTCACTGATGCATGCACTGTCCCTGCTCACCATCCTCGTTGCCTCCTCAAATGGTGACAGTACAGTGCATGCATCATTGATCATCAGCCACGGCAGGGGGGGACTAAGTTGACCTGAACCTGTCCTTGTGCCATACTCACATAGGTACTCGTTGATGGCCCTCTGCTGCTTGTGCAGAGGCTGCAGCATTGCTAATGTCGAGTTCCACCTGGTGGGCATGTCACAGATCAGACGGTTTGTGGGAAGGTGGAATTCTCTTTGAATTTCTGCCAAGCGAACACTTGCTGGAAATGACCATCTGAAGTGGCTGTAAACTTTTCTGGCCTGGCTGAGAAGCTCTGCCAGCCCTGGGTACCTGGTTAGGAAACGCTGTACCACCAGATTTAGGACATGTGCTAGGCATGGTACATGCGTCAACTTACCCAGGCATAGGGCGGAGAGAAGGTTGCTGCCATTATCACAGACAACCATTCCCAGCTCAAGCTGGCGCGGTGTTAACCATCTCTGCACCTGCCCCTGCAGAGCTGACAATTTCTGGCCCGGTGTGGCTCCTGTCCCCTAAACAAACCAGCTCAAGCACAGTATGGCATCTTTTTGCTTGAGCCATTGTGTAGTCCCTGTCAGGCGTCGGTTTAACTGCCACTTCGCCAGTGACACAGGAGGAGGAGGAGGAGGAGGAGGAGGGAGAGGTGGTGGTGGAGCAGACAGACCTCATACAAGCAGCTTTCTGGAGGTGTGGTGGATGAACAAGCTCCAGCACAGAGCCCTGTCTTGGATCCCTCCCAGCTGCAATCAGAGTTACCCAGTGTGCCGTGAAGGAAATGTGAAGACCCTGTCCATGCTTGCTGGACCACGTGTCTAAAGTCACATGCACCTTGCTGCTGACTGCCTTCCCCAATGACTCCATAACATTGTCTTCCACAGTATACTGCTGGAATGGCCTTGCGTGAAAAGTAATGGTGTTTTGGAACATGCCACTGTGGTACAGCAAATTCACAGAAGGGAGCAGAGTCCACCAGCTAGAAAGGCAGCAGCTGCAATGCGAGTAATTTTGCTAAGCTGGCATTTAGATGCTGTGTTTGGATGGTTGGGACTATATTTTTCTGACGCTGCAGCAGCTGGGGTAACGTAATCTGACTGCATAAATCTTCAGCTGATGGGATGCTGTCACATTGTGAGGAAGGAGCTGGTACATCCATTACTGTAGCATCATCCCTGTCAGTGGAGATTGTAGGCAATGACATGGCAGGACATACAGTGTGGGTAGAGACATGAGGAGGAGGACCTATGCAAAGTTTTGCACCAACGGGATGTGTGGCCGGAGGTCATATGTCACCTCAAGCACGTGGTACCCAAGCGTCCGGTGTCTTTCCCACGCTTGAGCCTCCTCTGACATAGATTACAAATAGCAACGGTGGGGACTGCTGAACATTTATTAAAGAACTCCCAGACAGAGTTCCTGGATGTGTGCTTTGAGACAACAGTGCTCTGCACCTGAGCAGCTCTGACATCTGATGCCTTGGACTGGCTAGTGCTACGGTTGGTCATAGAGGATGTTGTGCCTCGTATTTGTTGTGCCTCCTCCTCACTTGACTCCTGTTCGATCAGGCACCCAGGTGGAGTCAGTGACCTCATCATTGTCATCACCCCCTATCTCCTCGTCACTGGAGGCAACTTGGCAGTATGCTGCAGCTGCTGGTTCAACAGTGCCAGTTATTTGTGTGTCATCACTGGCACCCCCTTTCTCTAGGTTGATTATACTTCCTTGCTCAACCTGAGAGATTGAATCAGAGCACTGTACTTGCTGCGCATCCTCAAGCAGCATGTCACTGTCATTGTAGTCAAACAATTCAGCTGACTCCTCCGTGTGATAGTGCGGCTACGGCAGGAGTAGCTGTGGACATGGAGGCTGCATTAGATGCTTTGGCAGCAGAGGTGGACTGTAAAGCACTACAAGCCTGGCTGGCAGAGGACAAGCGTGACCCTGCAGAGGATGCAACATGTCCACGACGACCAGAGGCACAGCCTCCCATCTGTGTCTGGGAGCGTCTGCCTGTCCTTTTTTGGTCTTTCCGACATGGCGAGTGATATATATAGATTAAAGATTTCCAGAACTCTGGTATAACTCAGTGAGACATCCTGATAGCTGGCAGCCAGTGACAAGACACAGATTACAATTCCCAGAAACCTCCTATAAATCAGTGAGACCCCCTGATGGGTGCCAGTGACAAGACACAAATTACAATTCGAAGAACTCTGCTACAAATCAGTGAGACCCTCTCATAGGACCCCCTCATAGCTGGCAACAGTGACAAGACACAGATTACAATTCACAGAAATCCGCTAGAAGTATGTGGGACCCCCTGATAGCTGGCAGTGACCAGACACAGATTGGAACAATTCCCAGATATTTTGTATAAATGATTGACCGCCCAAAATTCAGGGTGGCAGTGACAAGACACCGATTACCTCAATTCCTAAATAGTTTGTAGAAATTACTGACCCCCAAAAATAGTTGCTGGTGGCAGTGGCAAGACAGATTACCTCAATTCACATATAATTTGTAGAAATTACTGACCCCCCCCCCCAAAATTCCGGGTGGCAGTGACAAGACACAGATTACCTCAATTCCCAAATATTTTGTAGAAATTGCTGACCCCCCCCCCCCAAAATACTGGGTGTCAGTGAGCACACAGATTAGAACAATTCCCAGTTTTTTGTAGAAATGACCCCCCCCCCCAGTAGCTGGTGGCAGACTGGCAGTGAGAACACACACTAACACAAGAACAAACATGTGCTGAAGCGCTGTGTGAAGCCTTATATAGTGTGCTGCGGGACGTAGCTCTGTGAGCCCATGATTGGGCAAATTTTGCCCATAGTCTTGAACCTGACCTGTGGTCAGGTGCAAGGCTGTAGCCAATTACCAGCAAGCTTCAGGCCAGTGGAAAGGTGCATTGTGAGCGAACATGCGGCGAACACACGGAAATGTTCGTAGTTCGCGAACGGCCGATGTTCGAATCGAACTCCAAACTGATCGAACCGCTCATCCCTAGTAGGGATGAGCTGTTCGGTTCGATCAGTTCGGAGTTCGATTCGAACTTTGGCCGTTCGCGTTCGGGAACTTTCGAACTTTTTGGTGTTCAGTTCGAGTTCGCAAAAACTAAAAAAAAAATTGGAAAGTATAAAAAATGCTTAAATACTAAAATCTAGAAATAAATAGACTCTTTACTGCAGAATATTATAAGCAGTGGTTTATTAGATATTGAATTAAAAACTAATGTCTACGTGCAAAGATTCTCACCTCTAAATGACATGTGTTCTCAAACGGCGTAAACAGGTGTTAATTAGTGCTTAGAAATAACATGTGCTTCTAATTAGTCAGGTCTGATGAATTTGATACATTTGTATGCAGACTGAGGGTGTGGTGTCTCCTGATCTGAACATGTATCAACCAACACCTGTGCTTCTGAAAAGTGTCCATTTATCTACTAAATCTTCCTCTGATATGCTGTTTAACCCCTTAACCCTGCATTTCACTACTGTGTGCTCAGCTCATTTTTACCGCTTTCGCTCATGTTTAAACGCGATTTGAAGCCACATTTTATTAAATGACCCAGACATATTAGATCTTGTTCTTTCCGTCAGACTCCGCAGATTCATAATATAATTTTTATATGTATACGTCATGTCCTGCCTGTATATTATGACAAAAAATGCAATCAAAATCGAATTTTTAATTATCTGCAGTGTGTAAAAGTGTTTTTTTTTTCACATTTTAGCACATGAGTGTTTGCGGTTATGCTTTCTATGGGGTGCGATTGTACAAAAATTAGAAATGGGGACTTGTTACATTTTGTGGGGGGAATTACGTGATTTATAGCAAACGCACCCCATAGAAAAAAATCATTGGTGCAGCATCATTGTTCACATTATAATTGAAATGTGAACAATATTGCTGCATTAATAAAAATAACACACAAAAAAAATACATGTTTTTACTTTTTTTTTTACTTTATACCTGGTCATGTTGGGTATCATGCTCAGGCCTTTCGACACCCTCCATGACCCCCTAGCTGCCACGGTTCTGGAGATATCGGGGTTCAAATGAATACCCCATCTCCACCAGGGGATTCCGGGCAGCTAGGGGTTCCCTGGCTATCTGACGTCAGGCAGTGAGGGGGGGGGGGGGACCCGGGGTGGAGCCGCCATCCAAGATGGCGGCACCCCACCGGAGCTAGGCCGCACTTCGGCCCCGCAAGGCATCTCTCTACACAGCCCCATCAGCATCTCTATACACAAACAGCATCTCTATACACAACCCCATCAGCATCTCTATACACAGCCACACAGCATCTCTATACACAGCCACACAGCATCTCTATACACAGCCACACAGCATCTCTATACACAGCCACACAGCATCTCTATACACAGCCACACAGCATCTCTATACACAGCCACACAGCATCTCTATACACAGCCACACAGCATCTCTATACACAGCCACACAGCATCTCTATACACAGCCACACAGCATCTCTATACACAGCCACAACAGCATCTCTATACACAGCCACAACAGCATCTCTATACACAGCCCCATCAGCATCTCTCTACACAGCCGCACACATCTCTCTACACAGCCGCATGGCGTAACAACTAGAAACCTGAGGGCCCCGGTGCAAGAATCCACGAAGGGCCCCCCCCCCAAAATCTATGTATTTTAACTTATTTTTCACTGCAAAATAAAACAAAGATAGTATTGCCTAGGGATGCACCGATACCACTTTTTTAAGACCGAGTACGAGTACCGCTACTTTTTCAAAGTACTCACCGATACCGAGACTTTCTTTAATGTCATGTGACGCTTTCCAATAAGAACAGACCATATAAAAATGCCCCCAGCTCACATGTATGTGTGTGTGTGTATATTATATTATAATATAATATTCCCCCCCCCAGCTCATGGGTATAAGGGCCCCCAGTTCTTACCTCTGCTGGCCTTGGCGAGTGGCCGCTGGAAACATGTGTCTTGGCTGCTCGCCGGAAACCACCTGATCAGCGCAGAGGTCTCGCGAGAGGATCTCGTGTGCTGGTCAGGTGGTTCCTATCCCACGTGAGCGGCCAAGCTGCATGTCAGTGGCCGCTCGCAGGGAGATGGACGGCCAGCGCGCGGCTCCCAGATTCCAGCGCTGATTGCCGGAATTTGGCGGGTGGCGCCGGGCAACTGCGACCCTGGTACTTCCGCCACTGACACAACCCCATCAGCATCTCTATACACAGCCTCACAGCATCTCTGTGAACCCTCAAATGAACCCCCTAAGGGTTCCCCGGCTATCTGACGTTGTCACGCTGTGAGGGGGGCCCCGGGGGTGGAGCCGCCATCCAAGGCGCCGAAGTGCGACCCGGTGCCTTAAAGGGGTTAAAGATAGGCACCGCGTAAAAGGGGAGACTCTCTCCTTTTTAAGCGGTGCCTGGCTTTTTTTTTTTTTTTTTTTTTTTTTGTGGGACCTCCCGATCGGGAGGGAGAGGTATCCGAACGGACCCCCCCCCCCTCCCTTTCAGGCGATCTCCCGGCATTGCCGGGGGGGTTGCCTGGAAATGATGTCATAGTGCGATGACGTCATTTACGTCTGGAGGAGCTTTACTTCAGCGTCTAAGGACGCTGAAGTCAGAATGCCATGGGACCCCAGACAGAGAGGTGAGTATCTCCGCCGGGGTCCCGCAAAGCTGACGTGTGAGACACGTCCTCCTCAGCATACAGCGGGAGTAACTGAGGACGTGTCCCACACGTCGTCAGCAGTGAAGGGGTTAAAAACGTCTTTTTTAAAAAACTTTTTGTCCTTGTTTCCTGTCCCCCAGGGCACTACCCGGACCCGGACATTATTTTTAAATGTTTCTATACATCCTACAAATCCGCCACTTCACGGGCAGGTTATGGGGACCTCCTAGGCACGATATTTGAATGCATTTTTCGTTTTTATTTTTAACCCTTATTTCATGGAAAACTCGCTGTCCCTTTTTAAAAAACGTTTTTTTTTTTTTTACTTTTTGTCCTTGTTTCCTTTCCCCCAGGGCACTACCCGGACCCCCATATAACTTTTTTATGGCAAATATCTAGCATATATGCCCTGTTGGAGGGCACTCTAAAAACCGAACTTTGACTTGTATGGAGTTCGAATTCGAACATTTGAAAAGTTCGAGTTTGAATGCGAACCGAACTCAGGTGTTCGGTTCATCCCTAGTCATCATGCCTATAGCTCCTAGCTGATGAGGCTCCAACAAACCCGAAACAGGGCTGTCCTAGGAATGGCTTTGACCAGTTGCATAAACCTTATCTCCGCTAGAAAGGCACGGTGTGGCATAGCATTGATTTTAGGGTTCTGTGTAATAACAGACCCAGGATGCATAAAAGTGAGACAGATGTCATTTGCATATCCTACCCAGAATTCCTTGCTGCATATGGGTAATGTGGCACAGGCGCTCTGGGATGCAAATTATTACAATAAGGAATACATTGTGAATATCCCCACATTTCTTACTGTATAATTAATTTAAAATGATTTTCCAACAAACCACTGGTTCCTGCCAGTGGTGTTCTGGAAGATCCCTCAGTAGTGAAGCGATTAAAGTCATCAGTTTTTTTTTTTTTTTTCTCTTGGCCAATAAACATACCTAAGACTATGTATACATATGGCATTTTGTGTTATTTTACCAATAATTTTCTAAAACATGATAAATTAAAAATCTTAATTTTTCTTTCTGTAGACAACACCGGGTGGCCTAACCTATGGGAAAAATATGGCTCCCGCCTGCCTTTAAATGATCTCTGCTTCCACATAACAGCAGGCAGCGTCCAGGACATACTGAATTCAATGGGCGCAAAATACGTGCGCTTTGACCTGCAAATTGATACGAACATAACAAAATGTTTTGTTGAAGGTGACTCTACTGGCGAGCTCCTCTTGGACTTTTTGACCGACACTTGTGAGTTCAACAAATGCGCACCCCCCGATCTGAGAGATCAGGTCCTGCACGACCTGAAGAGTTCGGCGTTCAGTGTGTTCAAAAATGGGAAAATCCTGTTCCTTAATAAAGCCAGTGTATTCGTGGTTGAAAATTCATGATCAACTGCCTTACTCGATCCATTGCGTCCATTCAGCCAAGCAGTCCGGCACCAGAAAATTGATTTTAGAATTTATTAAATTGACCTGTATTAAATCACTCGACTGTGTGATTTTTAAAAATACTAAGTTTCTGTTAAGCTTTCAGTGGACACATTTAAGGTACAAATGAAGAGGTTTTGAACAGTGCAATGTGTAAATCTGATAACCCATCCCGTGTCATAGCCCTGACTAAAGGGCAACATACTGTGCACATGGGGCTTGGCAAGTCAAACCATTGTTGGTTCCAGCATGCTGTTCTAAAGGACACCTACATACAATACACAAGCAATGGTCGATCACATATGTCAGGACGGAGGTGGAAGGCTGACCGACAATCCAATGGTATGCAAAACCACTTCCAACATAGGATCATTGGAATGTGCCTGGTTAGTCCTGCATACCATGATCAGAATGGTTTACATACATATGGTATTAATATATTAAGTTCACTTTTAAACTATTAAGGTTAGTCAGAGTGCCGAACTGGCCAAGAGATTAACCGAACAGTGAATTTCCCGTACGGTGCAATTTTGTGGCCGTTCGGCTATTCAAAAAGCTGGCGATTTCACTGAATACGGTGCCTGTTTGGTGGCAGTAATCTATTCAGACACCGATCAGCAGAGAAATGTCAGTGAAATGCCATGATGTTCGGTGGTTTCATTCGACAGTGAATCTCATAGGCTTCAATGTCAAAAATATTCAGTTTTTATTCAACTGTTTTTAGAGACTTTTTACTGCAGATTAAAAGAATATTTATTTTGTTCAGCTTTTTTTCGGTGAAATTTTATTTCCCTTTTTTTTTTTTAAATTATTTTAACCCCTTGGATGCAGAAAACGTGTGGATGATGTCCCCCCCCCCCACGCATCATCCGCTAAGGGGACTCTCCCTCGCTATACTTCCCTCCTCCCTCGAGTCCAGCGGTGGTCTGACTTCCATGAATTCCATTTGCTTTGGGCCTGTGATCAGCAGATCGAGATCTCGCTAACGGGGCTAGGGATGAGCCGAACACCCCCAACAATTTCAAAAGTTCGAGTTCGAACACGAACCGGACTCAATGCAAGTCAATGGGACTCGAAAGTTCGAATTTTAGAGTGCCCTCCAAGAGGGCATATATGCAAGATATTTGCCATGAAAGGTGTATGGGGGACAGGAGACAGTGTCAAAAAAAAATGTTTTTAAAGGAACAGTGAGTTTTCCATGAAATAAGTGTTAAAAATAAAAACGACAAATTCCTTCAAATATCGTACCTAGGAGGTCCCCATAACCTGACAATGAAGTGGCGGATTTTTCGGATGTATAGAAACATTTAAAAACAAAAAAATTACATTTCAAATGACGGTAAATGGTTTTCCTTTTAATCTATTCATAAACAACTACTTGGGGTAGCAGTCTGTATGAAAAGAGGAGACATTTTAGGATATGCAGAACAAGTTTAGTGATTTTTTTTTTTGGCTAAATTATGGTGAAACTTATGCATGCTTTGGATGAACGTAACAATAGGTGCTTTAAAATTGGGCCTTTTAGTGTCGGCAACAGTGCAGTCACACCGTAACCCCTCTGTGGTATTGTGGAAGAGTGCAGGGCTTGACCCTGCGGTCCAATATTAAAATATGAATATGGTACAGGCGTCAGAGCACCCAAATATTGTCTTTGGTGGCAGCAAGTGCCTTCACACTGTAAGTAACTGATCTGTGGTATTGTGGAAGAGTGCAGAGTTGGACCCTGCGGTTCAAAAAATTTAAATGATATAATTGTGGCACAGGCGTCAGTGCAGCCAAATATTGTGCCTTTCATGGCAGCAAGTGCCTTCACACCGTAACCCTTTTTGTGGTATTGTGGAAGAGTTCAGTGCTGGAGGTTTTGTGAATGCAGAAGAGGACATCCCCTAACTATTCCATTACTTCAGCATCAGGGGATTGATAGCTGCTGATTCAGGACTGATTCATTTTTATAAATGTAAGCCGGTCTACAGAGTCGGTGGACAGATGCACTCTTTTGTTTGACAAAACCTCCAGCGGTACTGAACATCCTTTCAGAAAACACGCTAAATGAAGGGCAACCTAGTAGCTGCATAGCATATTGGCTAAATTCTGGCCAGTGATCCAATCTCAACACCCAGTAAGCCAGTGGATCATCTGCTGGAAAGGTATCCAGGTCTGCCCTTGCCCCTAGGTAGTCCTGCACCATATGGTGAAGATGCTGGCAATGGGTGCCTACATTTGACGTCCCTGGGCTTTGTGGACTAAAAAAAATTAAAAAGGCATCAGTCAAGCGGCCCCGGCATTCACCGCTCTTCCTCTAATCATCTGCAGCCTCAGAAGCACCTGTGTCATCACTTGTGAACCTACCAGTGCCTGGAAAGGTGTTACATAAGTGTCGCTTTATAGTGTCCTGAAGTTGTTTCATCTTGTGCGGGCAGGATGAGCTCTGCAATTTTACCCTTGTATCGTGGATCAAGAAGGCTTGCCAACCAGTAATGATCCCTCTCCTTGATAGCACGAATCCTGGGGTTCTTTACGAGGCATTGCAGGATAAGGGAGCCCATGCAGCATAGGTTGGAGGTGGCATTAGCTTCCGAGTCTTCCTGGTCAATGAGGATGACCCCATCGCGCACTTCCTCCTCCCAGCCATGTATTAGTCCTTGGGTTTCTGGGCACACAAAACCCTCCTTTGAGGAATCCCCACCTTCAATGCCCCCACTACTTAAATATTCCTTCTCATCCTTCTCCAGTCTAATCTGAGGAGGACCCACTGAATGCTGTCTGCAGAAAGACTGAGGCCTTGAGAGCTAGGGAAGGCCTCCTCTTTCTCCCGCTGCGCTCCAGCAGGAGCACTAAAGGAATTGTGTCACTGATGCATGCACTTTCCCTGCTCACCTTCCTCGTTGCCTCCTTAAATGGTGACCGTATAGTGCATGCATCCTTGATCATCAGCCACTGCGGGGGCGGGGAACCAAGTTGACCTGAACCTGCCCTTGTGCCATACTCACACAGGTACTCGTTGATGGCCCTCTGCTGCTTGTGCAGACGCTGCAGCATTGCTAATGTCAAGTTCCACCTGGTGGGCATGTCACAGATCAGACTGTTTGTGGGAAGGTTGAATTCTCTGCCAGGCGAACACTTGCTGGGAATGACCATCTGAAGTGGCTGCAGACTTTTCTGGCCTGGCTGAGAAGCTCTGCCAGCCCTGGGTACCTGGTTAGGAAATGCTGTACCACCAGATTTAGAACGTGTGCTAGGCTCAAGCTGGTGTGGTGTTAACCATCTCTGCACCTGCTCCTGCAGAGCTGACAATTTCAGGCCCAGTGTGGCTCCTGTCCCCTAAACAAACCAGCTCAAGCACAGTATGGCATCTGTTTGCTTGAGCCATTGCTTAGCCCCTATCACACGTCGGTTTAACTGCCACTTCGACAGAGAAGGAGGATGAGGAGCAGGAGGAAGAGGTGGTGGAGCAGACAGACTTCATACAAGCAGCTTTCTGGAGGCATGGTGGATGAGCAAGCTCCAGCAAAGAGCCCCGTCCTGTATCCCTCCCAGCTGCATGCAGAGTTTCCCAGTGTGCCGTGAAGGAAATGTAACGGCCCTGTCCATGCTTGCTGGACCACGTGTCTAAAGTCATGTGCACCTTGCTGCTGACTGCCTTTCCCAATGACTGGATAACATTGTCTTCCACGTGCTGGTATAGTGCTGGAATGGCCTTCCGTGAAAATAAATGGCGTTTTGGAGCCTGCCACTGTGGTACAGCACATTCAGCAAATTCACGGAAGGAAGCAGAGTCCACCAGCTGGAAAGGCAGCAGCTGCAATGCGAGTAATTTTGCTAAGCTGGCATTTTAGATGCTGTGCTTGGGAATGGTTGGGACTATATTTTTTTCTTACGCTGCAGCAGCTGGGGCAACGTAATCTGACTGCGTAAATCTTCAACTGATGGGATGCTGTCACATTGAGAGGAAGGACCTGGTACACCCATTACTGTAGCATCATCCCTGTCAGTGGAGGTTATAGCAGGCAATGACATGGCAGAACATCTAGTGGGGGTAGAGACAGATGAGGAGGACCTATGCAAAGTGTTGTGCCAACAGGATGCGTGGCAGGTGGTCATATGTCGCCTCAAGCACGTGGTACCCAAGCGTGGGATGTGTTTCCCACGCTTGATCCTCATCTGACATAGATTACAAATAGCAATGGTGGGGTCTGCTGCACATTTCTTAAAGAACTCCAAGACCGCAGAGTCCCTGGCTGTGTGCTTTGAGACAACAGCGCTCTGCACCTGAGCAGCTCTGACATCTGATGCCTTGGACTGGCTAGTGCTATGGTTGGTCATAGAGGACATTGTGCCTCGTGTTTGTTGTGCCTCCTCCTCCTCACTTGACTCCTCTGTTCGATCAGGCACCCAGGTGGAGTCAGTGACCTCATCTTCATTGTCATCACCCCCTATCTCCTCATCACTGGAGCCAACTTGGCAGTATGCTGCAGCTGCTGGGGCAACATGAGTGCCAGTTATTTGTGTGTCACTGGCACCCCCTTCCTCTAGGTTGATTATACTCCCTTCCTCAACCTCAGAGATTGAATCAGAGCACTGTAGTTGCTGCGCATCCTCAAGCAGCATGTCACTGTTATTGTATTGTAGTCAAACAATTCAGCTGACTCTGTGTGATAGTAAGGCTACGGCAGGAGTAGCTGTGGACATGGAGGCTGCTTTAGATGCTTTGGCAGCTGAGGTGGACTGTAAAGCACTACAAGCCTGGCTGGCAGAGGACTCGGAGGATGAGGATGGCCTGGTTAGCCAATCCACCAAATCCTCTGTATGTTGCTGCTGCTTAAGACGGCCAGCACCAGTTAGAAAGGACAAGCGTGCCCCTGCAGAGGATCCACCACGACCAGAGACACAGTTTCCCGACACAGAGGTTGCTTGCCCTCTTATCTGTGTCTGGGAGCGTCTGCCTGTCCTTTTTGGTCTTTCCGACATGGCAAGTGATATATAGATTAAATTTATACAGAACTCTGATTCAACTCTGGTATAAAGATTAAAGATTTCCAGAACTCTGGTATAACTCCGTGATACACCCTGATAGCTGGCAGCCAGTGACAAGACACAGATTACATTTCCCAGAAACCTCCTATAAATCAGTGAGACCCCCTGATGGGTGGCAGTGACAAGGCACAAATTACAGTTCGCAGAAATCTGCTACAAGTTAGGACCCCCTGATAGCTGGCAACAGTGACAAGACACAGATTACAATTCGCAGAAATCTGCTAGAAGTACGTGGGACCCCCTGATAGCTGGCAGTGAGAAGACACAGATTAGAAGTCTCAGAAACCTCTTATAAAATCAGTGAGACCCCCTGATGGTTGGCAGTGAGAACACAGATTACCACAATTCCCAGATATCTACTAGACGTGAGACCCCCACAATTGCTGCTGGCTTTGAGAACACATATTAGAACAAATCCCAGATATTTTGTAGAAACGAGACCCCCACAATAGTTGGTGGCAGTGAGAACACAGATTATCCCAATTCCCAAATATCTTCTAGAAGTGAGACCCCCACAATTGCTGCTGGCAGTGAGAACAAAGATTACAACAATTCCCAGATATTTTGTAGAAGGGAGACCCCCCCCCCCCAATAGCTGGTGGCAGTGAGAAGACACCGTAACACAACAATCTCCTCTCAAAAACACGTGCTGAAGGCTGTGTGAAGCCTTATATAGTGTGTTGCAGGACTTAGTTCTGTGAGCCCATGATTGGGCAAAATTTGCCCAATCAGGACTCTGTGCCGTGATTGGCATAGTCTTGCACCTAAACTGTGGTCAGGTGCAGGCTGTAGCCAATTACAAGCTTCAGGCCAGTGGAAAAGTGCAGTGTGGTCCATTGTGGTGTATTGTGGGCGAACATGCGGCGAACACGCGGAAATGTTCAGAGTTCGACGAACAGCTGAACGGGCGATGTTCGAATCGAACTCCGAACATATCGAACCGAACAGCTCATCCCTAAACGGGGCCCCAGATGGTGACTTTGAAGCCTGAGATATCTGGATATTTGTAGTGAAGGGGTTAAGAAGTACCCTAACTTTATTTTTATGTAATATTTTAGAAGTACATTTTTACTTTTTTATTATACACCTTTCACTTAATTGTGCTACATTTTAGCGTTCTAATAGTCTAACATTTATGGAAATTGCAGAAAAATGGTACGTGATAGGAGAAAACCGCGTTCAATATTTGTATTCAGCAACCCAAAAATGAAAGTCCGATTGAATTCTGGGAAAAGATTTTCAAAAAAATGAAAAATATTTTTGGTTGCCCTGTGTAATTGTTCAAATGCCGCTGACAGCATCTGGATAATTCGTTTTTAAATAGCTCTTTTTTAATTACCGTAGATAGTCGAGTATAGCGGGACCTGAATATAACGCGATGGATAGAGATTTATTATGGAAATGAGAGAATACTCTAGACTCGAATATAACGCGAGGAGCAAAATTTTACTGTACCAGTAAACAATTAAGATCCTTCCAGGTTCTCTTAACACAGTCTGGCTCCCTGTTGCATCCTCAGCCCCCGCTGTGCCCCCTGGGGGGTCTGGGCAAGAAGGGAGACCGCTGGCTGGTCGGATGCCAGCACTTTCTGCAGGCAGATCAGCATCTGAGGGGGCACGGTCAGGTGTGGTTACCAGGAGCCACAGGCTTTAAAACAGGGCTCTAGGAATGGCCTCATTGCCCTGTTGTGGAGTTCATTTCACGCACCGCTACTTCCTGAATATATATTTGACTTTACTGTTGACGACCCTGCTTGTATGAGATCCCTTCTCCTGTTATTTGACCCGGCTTGGCTTAGACTACTCTCTCTCTATTGTGTTTTTTACGCTGCATCACTTGTTTTAGTGATTCAACCCCCTGCTGGTTACTGGGTTGATCACTTGCGGTTTTGGATTCTATCCCTTCACGTTTAGGGGTATCGTTTACAACCCTCCGGGGTCCTTTTTCCCAGGTTCCAACTTATGTTTATGGTTTTTCTAAGACCACGATAACAATCTATTGTTTATTTCTGTTTTATGTTTTCTGCATCTGACTGCCCTACACCTTGAATATTTCACAGACTGTCATTTCACGACTGCTGTTTCTGAATGTGTCCTAGGTAATCTGTTGGTCTCAACCTTCAGAGCTTAGAGATAATTCAGTTAGTCCTTGTTTGTACCAAAACGATTGGTTCCTGCATCTGACTGCCCTGCACCTTGAATACTTCACAGACTGTCATTCCACGTCTGCTGTTTCTGAGCGTGTCCTAGGTAACCTGTTGGTCTTGAAACCTTCGGAGCCTAGAGGCAATTCAGTTAGTCCTTGTGTCTCCTTGTTACAGTCTGTAGTTTATAAACCTTTTGTATGATTCAAGCAGATACTTCTGTCCTCAAAGATCCCAACTCCGCTACTCTTGGGTAAGCGATATAGCTACCGTTACACTCCCCCTCAGGTCAGGGTGTTCTGCTCCTAGAATGATTGCAGTTGTTACTAAGTATGAAGCCACCAGCCACCCATCTTTACTAGCGATTAGATGGCCGGCAGAGGCGAGCGAGGTGAAAGATTAGCTTAACCGAGCGTGCCTTCTGGCCGTGATGGATCTCACCTCTCCCGAATCAGGGAGTTCCTGAAGTGTTTGCAAGCATCAGGGAGCCAGTATTCACTTCAGCAAGACTACCGGAACTTCTGGGAGACTTGGGATCCAGAGCAAGGCAAGTTTTTTTTAATTATTCTTTTTTTTCACGCGATGCAGATGTCTCGAATATAACGCGACCCCTCCAATTTTATGGTAAATTCTTGTCACCAAAATCTAGCGGAATACCCGAGTATCTACAGTAGTTTAAAATTCTTACCGTTTTTTGTTGCTCGCACAGGCAGCAGAAGCAAAGCAAACAGAAAAATAAAAATGCAGCAATCAAGAATTTTCCCAACCGGACCATACCACATATAATAACAATAGATTTGAGGGGTTATTCAATAAGCGGCAAATTTGCCACCGAATTGCGCCGAACGGTGACTTTCCCCATACAGTTCAATTTCGTGGCAGTTCAGTTATTCAGAAAGCTGTCAAATACAGGCAAATTGATGGCGAAATACGGTGCCATTCCTGGCACCGGCGGCAGCAAAATTGTCCCATAGAGAAGTAGTGGTTAATCTATTCAGAGAACGAAGAAGTGTCAGTGAATTGCCCTGATCTTCAGTGATTCAGTTTGACAAGTTTAAGGCTAGGGTCAGACGAGCACATTCTGTGCGGACTGTGCGTCCGTGCACAACGGACGTACTTTGTGACCGACGACAAGGTAGTGGCCACACAGTCCGTTTTTGTGACTGACATTTTCTTTGACTGATGTAGATGGGAAATAAAATTAATATGAAAAACCATTTTGTGCGTCAAAAATGCTGGACGTATTAAAGCAGTCCATCTGACTACATTCCATCACTCTCACACAAAGCTATGCGGACGTGGCGCACTCCCCACGTCTGTTTTAGGCTAGGGTCAGACGAACACATTTTTCACGTCTACCGTCAAAAAGTGCGTTGATGCGTCCGAATTATTTTTTTTCACGGAAGACGCGATAGCGGTCATACGATGCGCAATTTCGGCCGTGATTTTTTTACGGATCCAAAACAGGAAACTTTGGGTGTCTGGACGTTATGTTGGCCGGACATGAGCAGCGCCTGACGTCTCCTAATCACGCACACACGCCGCTATGCAGACGCAGCGCACTCGGTACGTCAGTACTAGCGGTTCTACGTTCTCGAAAATGCATTCCTTGGCCGCTTGCGTTGTGCGGCCGAACTTTCGTGCAGCCATACTTCATATATTGGCCGTCATTGGACGTAATTTGCTGCAACTACGGCCGTAATAAAGTGCTGCTGCATGCACCTTTGCACTGCGTTCGTCTGACCCCAGCCTACACCGGCGAATCCCATAGGATTCAATGCAATTTTTTTTTCCATTCATTTTTTATTCAACTGTTTATTCTTTTCATTTTCAGAAAACCATGTTTTTATTTATAGATTTTTTTGGAAAAGAAAATTGTGTGTGTGTATGTATGTAGTTGGGTTCAAAATTATTCAACCCCCAATGCTGTAAAGGGTTTTAGGGAATTTAGTGTACATTTGTAATTGTATTCAGAATGAAATCCTACAAGGACTTTTTAAAGAACCATATGCAACTAAAATGACATCAATTGGTTTTGTAATACAGTAGTAAATGTTTCTTTTGTGATTTCTTCATTGACACAATTATTCAACCCCTTAAAGACTACCACTCTGAAGAACAGAGGTTCATTCAAGTGTTTTCAATCAGGTATTGAAAACACCTGTGGATGTCACGGAGCAGCAATAAAGCATAATAAGCACCAATTAGGCAGCTTTAAAATGACTGTGATACTCCGCTCCTTCTAGACATTTACTGGTGTGGTTACAAACATGGTGAAGTCAAGAGAATGGTCCAGGAAGACAAGAGAAGAGGTGATTACTCTTCGCAGGAAGGGCAATGGCTATAATAAGATTGCAAAGATGTTAAGCATACCAAGAGAGACCATAGGAAGCATCATTCGCAAATTAAAGGCAAAGGGCACTGTTGAAACGCTACCTGGTCATGGCCCAAAGAAGATGCTGACTTCGACTCCTGTGCGCTACCTGAAGCGTAGCGTGGAGAAAAGTCCCCGTGTGACTGCTGAGGAACTGAGGAAAAGATTTGTCAGATGTGGGTACTGAAGTTTCAGCTCAGACAATACGGCGCACACTGCGTAATGAAGGCCTCCATGCCAGAACTCCCAGGCGCACCCCCTTGCTGTCTCCAAAGAATAAGAAGAGTCGACTGCAGTATGCCAAAAGTCATGTGGACAAACCACAGAAGTTTTGGGATAGTGTTCTGTGGACTGATGAAACAAATTTAGAACTGTTTGTGCCCATGGATCAATGCTATGTTTGGAGGAGGAAGAACAAGGCCTATGAAGAAAAGAACACCTTGCCTACTGTGAAGCATGGCGGGGGGTCAATCATGCTTTGGGGCTGTTTTGCTTCTGCAGGTACAGGGAAGCTTCAGCGTGTGCAAGGTACCATGAATTCTCTTCAGTACCAGGAGATATTGGATGACAATGTGATGCAGTCCGTCACAAACCTGAGGCTTGGGAGACGTTGGACCTTTCAACAGGACAATGATCCCAAGCATACCTCCAAGTCCACTAGAGCATGGTTGCAGATTAAAGGCTGGAACATTTTGGAGTGGTCATCGCAGTCACCTGACTTAAATCCGATTGAGAACCTCTGGTGGGACTTAAAGAAAGCAGTTGCAGTGCGCAAGCCTAAGAATGTGACTGAACTGGAGGCTTTTGCCCATGACGAATGGGCGAAGATACCCGTAGATCGCTGCAAGACACTTGTGTCAAGCTATGCTTCACGTTTAAAAGCTAAGTACTAAGATTGAATGTCACTTGGGGGTTGAATAAAACTGATAATGATGTGAGCACAGAAAAGACATTTGTGGTTATTTCATTATAAATGTTATGTTATTGTAGCGCTGGTTTTAAATCCCCTGCCATTGTAGTACTTGTTTTTGGCCACCGGAGGGAGACAAGTGCGATGTGAGACACTGAACATTGGGACTACATTTCCCGGCATGCTTTGGGAGCGGACACAGGAAGTGGGTGGGACACAGACGCTGACATCCTGAGCCTCATGGAGAGAGCTGGCAGAGCGCGCCAGGGAGTGAAAGAAGCAAGACACAGTGCTGCAGAACGTGACAGTGACCAGGCCGGAGCGCAGCTGGGGTCTGACAGAGATAAAGACCGGGTTATTCAGCCTTACAAGAGGAAGACCCAGTGATTCACCAGAATACCCACGCTGATATCGAGTGAGCTGGAGGACCCCGAGTTAGGAGCACCGCAGATCGATCTGACAGGGAGTGCAGGCGGTGAGCTGGACATCTTGCGGCAGCTAAAGGAAAGCAAGACGGCGGATCCGGTAACCCATAAAATCGAGCGGAGAGACGTCCTGGGTCGAGCGGAACACCAAGTATCTGGCGGATGGGTGAGATGCCTTCCAGGCCGTCGTGAAAATAGAAATCACGCTGCTGTTTGTTTAAAAAACCCACAGGGCCCCAACTTGACTAGTCGAAGATACCTCATAAATAATTCATTGTGTGTACTCTTTCTTCTCTACATATATACCCACCCACTGTTCCCACCCCCTTTTTTTCTCTCCCCCCCCCCCCTCTTTTTTTTTTTTTTTCTTTCTCTCTTCTCCCTCCCTCTCCTCTTCTCCTTTTCCCCTTCTCTCTCCTCCCCTCCCTTCCCCAAATGCCTCTCCTCACCGATCACCCCCACGTAGACTGTGCATGTCTTTGTCCGCCTGACTCAGCAGCCATAACGGGGGACTTTTGTTGCATTTCCCAGTTTTATACTCGTCCACCACCTGCTTTAACATTTATGCCTGTGACAATGGCTGTGGACGTTTTAGCCTTTGGGCTCTTTATAGTTACTGAATGTTGATATGCTCTTAACAGCTTCTTATATATGTATATTCGTTGCACTGTTATACTTGTACGGATTCATATGCTTGAATGAATAAAAAAAAAATTAAAAAAAAATCACTGGCCAGTTGAATATTGTACCCGGGTACCATCACACACACACACCTACATTCTTTGGGACATAACCTGTACGGGACTCACTCCCCAACCACAAAGGGGGTTAAAGATATATTTTTCTCTTTCCCGCTGTGCGTTTCTCGAATTACGAAGCATTGTATTTCTTTTCCGCTGCGCGTTTCCCGCATTACGAAGTACTGTAAATATATATACGTATACCGTGTTATTCATTATATGCCTTTTATTCTAGTAAACTATGTAATTTATAAAATCCACGACGGTGCTGGAGTATATTTATTCCCTAGTGCGGGGAGACTGACCCAAGGTTCAATTTCAGCGGCTTCTCCGGGAGTGAGCGCTACATTAGATTTGTCTGACTTACACATG
Organism: Leptobrachium leishanense; assembly: GCA_009667805.1. Classification (NCBI taxonomy): domain Eukaryota; kingdom Metazoa; phylum Chordata; class Amphibia; order Anura; family Megophryidae; genus Leptobrachium; species Leptobrachium leishanense. Next base: position 22,803,590 of record CM019069.1, read on the forward strand.
CCTCTTTGATTTAATTGTAAGCAAGATGACTGAATGATCAAAATCAATGTCAAACTGGCCAGAACACTCAATTTCAGTGGGGGTTGAATAATTTTGAACACAACTGTATGTATATATATATATGATAATATAATATAATATAAATATATATATATAATATAAAAAAATTTAACCACCTGGCTGCTAACCCCCTATCTCCCGATCCGTGGCAGCTAGGGGTTAATGTTTGGTATCGTTGGAAAGGCCATGCTCTGGCCGATCCAACAGTACCTAAACATGAAAAATTAAAGAAAAAGAAAAAAAATTTAATTTTTTTTTATTATTATTTTTTAATAAGTTTTTTTTTTTGTTTGATTTGTTAATGCAGCAATATTGTTCCCATTTCAATTATAATGTGAACAATGATGCTGCACTAACGATTTTTGTATGCGGTGCGTTTGTTAAGGCTAGGGTCAGATGAACGCATTTTTCGCGTCGTCCGTGAAAAAGTGCGTTCGAACGAATGGAAGTATTTTTTCGCGGAATACGCGATAGCGGTCATACGATGCGCATTTTCATCCGTGATTTTGTACGGATCATCAAACACTTTTTGCGTCTGGACGTTATGTTGGCAGGACATTAGCAGCGTCTGACGTCTCCTAATCACGCACACACGCCGCTAGAGGACGCAGCGCACTCTGTAGGTCAGTACTAGCGGTTCTACGTTCTCGAAAAATGCGTTTGTTTGCCGCTTGCGATGCGCGGTCACACTTTCATATGGCCGTACTTCGTATATTGCCTGGCCGTCATTTGCTGCTACTACGCCAGTGATAAAGTGCGGCTGCACGCACGTTCGCACTGCGTTCGTCTGACCTCAGCCTAAAAATAGCGAAATTTTTCCCCCAAAAAATTGTAATGAGTCCATATTTCTAATGTTTTTAACAAGCGCACCCGATAGGAAATATAACCGCAAATGCTCGCATGTTAAAATGTGAACAAAAAACACTTTACTAAATTATTTAGTAAATTATTGAAAATTAAAATTTTATTGCATTTTTTGTTATAATATACAGACAGGACATGACGTATACATATAATAATGATATATTATGAATCTGCCGAGTCTGCCAGAAAGAACGATATATGTCTGGGTCATATATTAAAATAAGTCTTCAAAACTCGGTTAAACATGATGACCGGTAAAAATGAGCTCAGCACAGAGGTGTGAAAAGGCTCAGCAGCAAAAGGGTTAAACAAAAAATGTTATTTAAATTTTTTTTTTTACCACTTGAATGTGAAGGGCGTGCAGGGAACGTCTTCTCATTTCACTCCCGTGTGCGGTGGACATTCCCTGCATGTCTTTGCGTTAAAGTCCCCTCTTGCCTGATCCTCACTAGGGAGCCGAACACCCCCCGAGTTCGGTTCGGGCCCGAACCCGAACTTCCCATTTGTTCGGGACCGAACCCGAACTCCCATGCAAGTCAATGGGGCATGAAAATTTGTTTTTTTAGAGTGCCCACCAAGAGGGCATATATGCTACATATTTGCCATAAAAGGTGTATGGGGGTCCGGGTAGTGCCCTGGGGGACAGGAAACAAGGACAAAAAGTAAAAAAAAAAGTTTTTAAAGGGACAGTGAGTTTTCCATGAAATAAGGGTTAAAAATAAAAACGAAAAATTCCTTCAAATATCGTGCCTAGGAGGTCCCCATAACCTGCCTATGAAGTGGCGGATTTCAAAGATGTATAGAAACACTTAAAAACAAATAAATGACGTTTCATATGATGGTAAATGCTTTTCCTTTTAATTTATCCATAAACAACTGCTTGGGGCGGCAGCCTGTATGAAAAGACATTTTAGGACGCGCAGAAAAAGTTTAGTGTTTTTTGGGCTAAATTATTGTGAAACTTATGCAGGCTTTGGATGAAAGTAACAATAGTCGCTTTAAAATTGGGCTTTTAGCGTCGGCAACAGTGCCGTCACACCATAACCCCTCTGAGGATATGAATCTGATACAGGCGTCAATGGCAGTGCACCCAGATATTGTACCTTTACTGCCAGGCATGCAAGTACTATCATACAGTAACCCCTCTGTGGTATTGTGGAAGAGTGCAGGGGTGGACCATGCGGTCCTATATTAAAAAGATATGAATCTGGTAAAGGCGTCAGTGCACCCAGATATTGTGCCTTTAATGGCAGGCCAGCAAGTATCATCATACAGTAACCCCTCTGTAGTATTGTGGAAGAGTGCAGGGTTGGACCCTGCTGTTCAAAAAATTAAAATGATATAAATCTGGAACAGGCGTCAGTGCAGCCAAATATCCAAATATTGTGCCTTTCATGGCAGCAAGTGCCTTCACACCGTAACCCTTTTGTGGTATTGTGGAAGAGTTCAGTGCTGGAGGTTTTGTGCATGCAGAAGACATACCCGATGTATTCCGTTACTTCGGCATCAGGAGATTGATAGCTGCTGATTCAGGACTGATTCATTTTTATAAATGTCAGCCAGTCTACAGAGTCGGTGGACAGACACACTCTTTTGTCTGTGACAAAACCTCCAGCGGCACTGAACGTCCTTTGGGAAAGCACGCTAGATGAAGGGCAACCTAGTAGCTGCATAGCATATTGGCTAAGTTCTGGCCAGTGATCCAATCTCAACACCCAGTAAGCCAGTGGATCATCTGCTGGAAAGGTATCCAGGTCTGCACTTGCCCCTAGGTAGTCCTGCACCATATGATGAAGATGCTGGCAATGGGTGCCTACATTTGACGTCCCTGGGTGTCGAGGACTAAAAAAATTTAAAAATGCATCAGTCAAGCAGCCCTGGCCTTCACCGCTATTCCTCTGATCACCTGCAGCCTCAGAAGCACGTGTGTCAGCAGTAGCACTTGGTAATCTAACAGTGCCTGGAAAGGTGTTACACAAGTTTCGCTTTAGAGCGTCCTCAAGTTTTGTCATCCTGTGCTCCCTCTGTACGGGCAGGATGAGCTCTGCAACTTTCCCCTTGTATCGTGGATCAAGAAGGGTTGCCAACCAGTAATGATCCCTCTCCTTGATAGCACGAATCCTGGGGTCCTTTAGCAGGCTTTGCATCATTAGGGAGCCCATGCAGCGTAGGTTGGAGGTGGCATTAGCTGCCGAGTCTTCCTGGTCAATGAGGATGACCGTATCGTGCACTTCCTCCTCCCAGCCACGCACAAGCCCTTCTGTTTCTGGGCACACAAAACCCTGCCTTGAGGAATCCCCACCTTCAATGCCCCCACTACTTAAATAGTCCTCCTCCTCCTCATCCTCCTCCTGTCTGATCTGAGTAGGACCCGCTGGAATGCTGTCTGCAGAAAGACTGGGGCCTTGAGAGCTAGGGAAGGCTTCCTCTTCCTCCCGCTGCTCGGCCTCTAGAGCCACATCTATAATTCCCCGCAGAGTGTGCTCCAGCAGGAACACTAAAGGAATAGTGTCACTGATGCATGCACTGTCCCTGCTCACCATCCTCGTTGCCTCCTCAAATGGTGACAGTACAGTGCATGCATCCTTGATCATCAGCCACTGCGGGGGGAAAAGTTGACCTGAACCTGTCCTTGTGCCATACTCACACAGGTACTCGTTGATGGCCCTCTGCTGCTTGTGCAGACGCTGCAGCATTGCTAATGTCGAGTTCCACCTGGTGGGCATGTCACAGATCAGATGGTTTGTGGGAAGGTGGAATTCTCTCTGAATTTCTGCCAGGCGAACGCTTGCTGGGAATGACAGTCTGAATTGGCTGCAGACTTTTCTGGCCTGGATGAGAAGCTCTGGCAGCCCTGGGTACTTGGTTAGGAAACGCTGTACCACCAGATTTAGGACGTGTGCTAGGCATGGTACATGCGTCAATTTACCCTTGCGTAGGACGGAGAGAAGGTTGCTGCCATTATTGCAGACGATCATTCCCAGCTCAAGCTGGCGTGGTGTTAACCATCTCTGCACCTGCCCCTGCAGAGCTGAAAAAATTTCTGACCCGGTGTGGCTCCTGTCCCCTAAACAAACCAGCTCAAGCACAGTATGGCATATTTTTGCTTGAGCCATTGCGTACACCCTGTCAGACGTGGGTTTAACTGCCACTTCGCCAGAGACAGAGAAGGAGTAGGAGGAGGAGGAAGAGGTGGTGGTGGTGGAGCAGACAGACCTCATACAAGCAGCTTTCTGGAGGCGTGGTGGATGAACAAGCTCCAGCACAGAGCCCCGTCTTGGATCCGTCCCAGCTGCAATCAGAGTTACCCAGTGTGCCGTGAAGGAAATGTATCAACCCTGTCCATGCTTGCTGGACCACGTGTCTAAAGTGACATGCACCTTGCTGCTGACTGCCTTTCCCAATGACTGGATAACATTGTCTTCCACGTGCTGGTATAGTGCTGGAATGGCCTTGCGTGAAAAGTAATGGCGTTTTGGAACCTGCCACAGTGGTACAGCGCATTCAGCAAATTCACGGAAGTGAGCAGAGTCCACCAGCTGGAAAGGCAGCAGCTGCAATGCAAGTAATTTTGCTAAGCTGGCATTTAGACGCTGTGCTTGGGGATGGTTGGGACTATATTTTTTCTTTTGCTGCAGCAGCTGCGGCAACGTAATCTGACTGCGTAAATCTTCAGCTACTGGGATGATGTCACATTGTGAGGAAGGACCTGCTGTTACATCCATTACTGTAGCATCATCCCTGTCGGTGGAGGTTGTAGGCAATTGCATGGCAGGACATACAGTGTGGGTAGAGACAGATGAGGAGGAGGAGGACCTACGCAAAGTTTTGCCCCAACGGGATGTGTGGCACTTGTTCATATGTCGCATCAAGCACGTGGTACCCAAGTGTCTGGTGTTTATCCCACGCTTCAGCCTCCTCTGACATAGATGACAAATAGCAACGGCGGGGTCTGCTGCACAGTTCTTAAAGAACTCCCAGACAACAGATTTCCTGCATGTGTTCTTTGAGACACCAGCGCTCTGCACTGGAGCAGCTCTGACATGTGATGCCTTGGACTGGCTAGTGCTACGGTTGGTCACAGAGTATGTTGTGCCTAGTGTTTGCTGTGCCTCCTCCTCCTCCTCCTCCTCCTCACTTGATTCCTCAGTTCGATCTGGCACCCAGGTGGAGTCAGTGACCTCATCATCATCAATGTCATCTGCTTCACCCCCTACCTCTCGTCACTGGAGCCAACTTGGCAGTATGCTGCAGCTGCTGGGGCAACATGAGTGCCAGTTATTTGTGTGTCATCACTGGCACCCCCTTCCTCTAGGTTTATTATACTCCCTTACTCAACCTCAGAGATTGAATCAGAGCACTGTACTTGCTGCGCATCCTCAAGCAGCATGTCACTCTCATTGTAGTCAAACAATTCAGCTGACTCCTCCGTGTGTGATAGCGAGGCTACGGCAGGAGTAGCTGTGGACATGGAGGCTGCATTAGTTGCTTTGGCAGCTGAGGTGGACTGTAAAGCACTAGAAGCCTGGCTGGCAGAGGACTCGGAGGATGAGGATGGCCTGGTTAGCCAATCCACCAAGTCCTCTATATGTTGCTGCTGCTTAAGACGGCCAGCACCACTTAGAAAGGACAAACGTGCCCCTGCAGAGGATGCACCACGTCCACCACGACCAGAGACACAGCCTCCCGACACAGGGGCTGCTTGCCCTCTTATCTGTATCTGGGAGCGTCTGCCTGTCCTTTTTGTGCTTTCAGACATAGTGAGTGATATATACAGTGGTGTTCAAAATTATTCAACCCCCACTGAAATTGAGTGTTTTGGCCAGTTTGACATTGATTTTGATCATTCAGTCATCTTGCTTACAATTAAATCAAAGAGGCACGTGTGGGTCAGACAAATTTAACATAACATTTATAATGAAATAACCACAAATGTCTTTTCTGTGCTCACATCATTATCAGTTTTATTCAACCCCCAAGTGACATTCAATCTTAGTACAACATCCTTTTACAGTTATAACAGTTTTCAAACGTGAAGCATAGCTTGACACAAGTGTCTTGCAGCGATCTACGGGTATCTTCGCCCATTCATCATGGGCAAAAGCCTCCAGTTCAGTCACATTCTTAGGCTTGCGCACTGCAACTGCTTTCTTTAAGTCCCACCAGAGGTTCTCAATCAGATTTAAGTCTGGTGACTGCGATGGCCACTCCAAAATGTTCCAGCCTTTAATCTGCAACCATGCTCTAGTGGACTTGGAGGTATGCTTGGGATCATTGTCCTGTTGAAAGGTCCAACGTCTCCCAAGCCTCAGGTTTGTGATGGACTGCATCACATTGTCATCCAATATCTCCTGGTACTGAAGAGAATTCATGGTACCTTGCACACGCTGAAGCTTCCCTGTACCTGCAGAAGCAAAATAGCCCCAAAGCATGATTGACCCCCCCCCCCCCGCCATGCTTCACAGTAGGCAAGGTGTTCTTTTCTTCATAGGCCTTGTTTTTCCTCCTCCAAACATAGCGTTGATCCATGGGCCCAAACAGTTCTAATTTTGTTTCATCAGTCCACAGAACACTATCCCAAAACCTCTGTGGTTTGTCCACATGACTTTTGGCATACTGCAGTCGACTCTTCTTATTCTTTGGAGACAGCAAGGGGGTGCGCCTGGGAGTTCTGGCATGGAGGCCTTCATTACGCAGTGTGCGCCGTATTGTCTGAGCTGACACTTCAGTACCCACATCTGACAAATCTTTTCTCAGTTCCTCCGCAGTCACACGGGGACTTTTCTCCACTCTACGCTTCAGGTAGCGCACAGCAGTCGAAGTCAGCATCTTCTTTCTGCCACGACCAGGTAGCGTTTCAACAGTGCCCTTTGCCTTGAATTTGCGAATGATGCTTCCTATGGTCTCTCTTGGTATGTTTAACATCTTTGCAATCTTCTTATAGCCATTGCCCTTCCTGTGAAGAGTAATCACCTCTTCTCTTGTCTTCCTGGACCATTCTCTTGACTTCACCATGTTTGTAACCACACCAGTAAATGTCTAGAAGGAGCTGAGTATCAGTCATTTTAAAGCTGCCTAATTGATGTTTATTATGCTTTATTGCTGCTCCCTGACATCCACAGGTGTTTTCAATACCTGATTGAAAACACTTGAATGACCCTCTGTTCTTCAGAGTGGCAGTCTTTAAGGGGTTGAATAATTGTGTCAATGAAGAATTCACAAAATAAACATTTACTACTGTATTACAAAACCAATTGATGTCATTTTAGTTGCATATGGTTCTTTAAAAAGTCCTTGTAGGATTTCATTCTGAATACAATTACAAATGTACACTAAATTCCCTAAAACCCTTTACAGCATTGGGGGTTGAATAATTTTGAACACAACTGTAGATTAATATATACAGAACTCTGATTCAACTCTGGTATAAAGATTTAAAGAACTCTGGTATAACTCAGTGAGACACACTGATAGCTGGCAGCCAGTGACAAGAGACAGATCACCTTAATTCACATGTGTTTTAAAGAAATTTGTGAGCCCCAAAATACAGCGTGGTACTTTTGTATGACGAGACACAGATCACCTTAATTAACAAGTGTTTTAAAGAAATTAGTGAGCCCCAAAAAGATTTGCTGGCACAGTGACGAGACCCAGAAAATCACCTCAATTCACAAATGTTTTAAATAAAGTTGTAAACCCACAAAAAACTTGCTGGCACAGTAACAAGACACACATCACCTAAATTCCCTGATATTTGGTCGAAATGAGACCCCCCCCAGTAGCGTGGCAGACCGGCAGTAACAACACACACAACTATCTTCTTTGAAATCTCCTCTGAAATGCGTGCAGAATCGGCGCGTTGAAACCTTATATAGTGTGCTGCGGGACTTAGCTCTGTGAGCCCATGATTGGGCAAAATTTGCCCATAGTGTTCAACCAGTCTTGCACCAGACCTGTGGTCAGGTGCAAGGCTGTAGCCAATTATGAGCTTCAGGGAGTGGGAAATGCATTGTGGTCCATTGTGGTCGAACATGCGGCGAACACCCGGAAATGTTCGGGGTTCGCGATCCGCCCGAACAGGCTAAGTTCGGGTCGAACCCCGAACCGTCCGAACAGCTCATCCCTAATGCTCACCTCTCCATCCATGGGCCCACGCAGGTCTGACTTCATTTTCCTAATGATTGATTTTTCAATGCAAAATCGAGTACTTGATTTTGGGTGTGAGGGGGTTAAGTAGTTAGCGCTTGGCATGTGGTGTCTTCTTTTGGTTTTTGTGTTATAAATTTTAATGCTATACGGGAGAAATGACATTTTCTACAATTTTTTATTATGCCAAGTGGAATATATTGGTGCTACTTTATTTCACTTTAGGTGACGCCACCCAATCTGTGTACACGTTGCTTCACCGGGCTCAGAATCAAGCAGAGCGTGGTCTCATTAATCCATTGTTTCATAAGCGTGAAAAGAGGCGATGTCAGGGCAGTGGATGGTGCCTTTAAAACCCGAGATATCTCGATGACGGTAGTGCAGGGGTTAAATAATTGGAAAGATCTTGCTGACAGCCTCTGCCCAGTTCTTTAAATTTTTTTTCTTTTTCGTATCATTTTTCTCAATTTTGGTGCTTTCAGATTCGGTGCAATACGGTGTGGTTTACTATTCACAGCAGGGTCGCTGTTTGGCACCAAATATGGGCTCGCCGAAGGCCGTTGCAGACCATCGAAAGGACTGCCGAACACCGAAGACCGCCGGACTACAGAAAAGAAATACAAAAAAAAAACAAAAACGAATGCTTCTATTTTTATAACAGTTGTTTAACCACTTCAATGCGCTGAGCGTCCAACCGCATTGCTACTTGGCTGCGCTCAGCCGGTATTCCGGCTGATTACTCGGCCCCCCGGTGTGGGCTGACATCATCGATGTCAGCCCAACCTCCGGGACCCCGGCGGGCACGATAGGCGTCATCGCCATTGCAGGGAAGGTGCCTGAATGGGAGGGGGGGAGGTCCTTCGGACCTCTCCCCCTCCCCATCCGTGCATGCCAGTGGTTAAAGGCAGGCACCGCCTGGAAGGGCACAGCCTGCCGTTCCAAACGGTGGCTGTCTTTACCCCTAGGGGGCTGGATCGCGATATGGCGCCAACATGCGCCGCATCGCGGTCCCCTCCAGGAGCTGGCCGACATCTTGGATGTCGGCCAAGCTTCCGGGATATCCCCCTAATGACTGGCATCATCGCGCAGAGCGCGATGGTGCCAGTTTTCAAATTAACCTCTTGCTGCCACCTATAGTGGAGAAAGGGGGTTCCAATGAACCCCCTATCTCCCGATCCGTGACAGCTAGGGGTTAATGTTTACTATCATTGGAACGTCCAGAGCGTGGCCGTTCCAATGATACCAAACATGACCATGTAAACTGTAAAAAAAAAAAAAAAAAAATATTTAATTAAAAATATATATATATATTTTTTTTTTTTTTAAAAATTATTTTTTTTAGATTTATTAGTGCAACAATATTGTTCCCATTTCAATTATAATGTGAACAATGATGCTGCACTAACGATTTTTTCTATGGGGGGCGTTTGCTAAAAACACGTAATTTCCCCCCAAAAAAAGTAACGATTCCTCATTTCTAATTTTTTTAAAAAGCGCACCCCATAGAAAATATAACCGCAAACGATCGCATTTTAAAATGTGAAAAAAAACACTTTACACATTGTAAATTATTGAAAATTCTAATTTTATTGCATATTTTGTTATAATATACAGACATGACATAACGTATACATATAATAATGACATATTATGAATCTGCACAGTCTGCCGGAAAGAACGATATATAATATGTCTGGGTCATATATTAAAATAAAGCTTCAAAGCGCGGTTAAACATGATGAGCGAAACCGGTAAAAATGAGCTCCGCACAGAGGTGGGAAAAGGCTCAGCAGCGAAAGGCTTAAATCAATAAAAATGCATTAAAATCTGTCTAAATAATAAAGTCCATTAGAAAATAATAAAAAGGTCTGTTACAGAATGTAAATGTCTTTTTTAAAAAAATTGGGAATCAAAAATTTTGACGAAAAAATACATAAAGATGTTCAGAGAAAAAAATAAAAAGACTTCTTGCTGAAAATGAAAAGAATAAGGGGTTTAATAAAAAAAAAAATATTATTTTTTTTACATTGACTTCTATGGGATTCGCTTGTTTAACCCCTTGGATACGGATAACGTTTTGGGGACGTCCTCATGTGTCCTGGCTATCTGCAGAGGATGTCCCCCACATGTCATCAATTTCCAGCTACCTCCCGCCCGATATTCACCTATCTATCCAGGGGTCCCGTGGTGGTCTGACTTCCTTGAAGTCAAACCTCAGGCTTTATACCCCTCCCGGTGCACTGACAAGATTGTGCCGGGTGCGACGATGTCAGTTTCAGCCCAGAGCAGGGGGAGTGCCTGAATGGGAGTGGGGGGGGGTCCCATCTTTGAGGTTTTAAGGCTAGGGTCAGTCGAACGCATTTTTCGCGTTGTCTGTGAAAAAGTGCGTTCGAACGAATGTACGTATTTTTTCACGGCATACGATGCGCATTTTCGTCCGTGATTTGCACGGATCATCAATAAAACACTTTTTGCGTCTGGACGTTATGTTGGCCGGACATTAGCAGCATCTGACGTCTCCTAATCACGCACACACGCCCCTAGCAGATGCAGCGCATTCTGTACGTCAGTACTAGCGGTTTCACGTTCTCGAAAAAATGCGTTTGTTTGCCGCTTGTGTTGCCCAGCCGAACTTTCGTGCGGCCGTACTTCTTATATTGCCCGTCATTGGATGTCATTTGCTGCTACTACGGCCGCGATAAAGTGCGGCTGCACGCGCGTTCGCACTGCGTTCGTCTGACCCCAGCCTTACTGATCAAGACAGGTATTGTTGGAAAGGTCACAGTCTAAACTTTCCATCGATGCCTCACCCTTAGGTGACAGGTCGCGATCCGGCGCCAATCGTTGCCCGGTTGCGGCCTATTTCCGGTGGGGGCTGACATCTTAGATGTTCCCTCCCTTCGTCAACTGACGTTGTGCATGGGCGCGATGACATCAGTTAGCGTATTAACCCCTAGCTGCCCAGGGATTTCCTATGGAAATCTCAATGGTGGAGATAAGGGGGTCTTTTGGACTCCAGTATCTCCCAGTCAGTGGCAGCTAGAGAGTCATGTTTGGTATCATTAGAAAGGCCAGAGCATGATATAAAACCAGATTAGGTTTATTGTAAAAAATAAAGAAATAATATATATTTTTTATTATTTAATAATGCAGCACTATTGTTTACTGTTCAATTATAATGTGACCAACAGTGCTGCACTAACGAAAAATATCATTGTTTTATCTAAAAATCGGTTATTTTCTCAGAAAAATACATTAACGAGTTCCCATTTCTAATTTTTTTTAACAAGAGTACCCCAAAAGAATATGATGACGATAAAATGTGCATGTGGATAAATAATTTTACACGCTGCAGAATATGATTGGAAATTCAATTTTTTAAATATTTTTTGTTATAGCATTCTGGCAGAACATGACGTATACATATAATAATAAAGGTGTCCATAAAGTCTCTTTACAATTTCAAACATTTATTCCAAAGACAAATGAAAAAGACAGATAAGTGAAATTTATTACAAAATGAGACGTATACAGTCAGGTCCAGAAATATTGGGACATCAACACAATTCTAACATCTTTGGCTCTATACACCACCACAATGGAGTTGGAATGAAACAAACACAATGTGCTTTAACTGCAGACTGTCAGCTTTAATTTGAGGGTATGTACATCCAACTCAGGTGAACGGTGTAGGACTTACAGCAGTTTGCAAATGTGCCTCCCACTTGTTAAGGAACCAAAAGTAATGGGACAGAATAATAAATCATAAATCAAACTTTCCCTTCTTAATACTTGGTTGCAAATCCTTTGCAGTCAATCACAGCCTGAAGTCTGGAACGCATAGACATCCACCAGACGCTGGGTTTTATCCCTGGTGATGCTCTGCCAGGCCTCTACTGCAACTGTCTTCAGTTCTTGCTTGTTCTTGGGTAGGGATGAGCTGTTCGGTTCAGAGTTCGCATCGAACATCGCCCGTTCGCAAACTACAAACATTTCCACGTGTTCGCCGTATGTTCGCCCACAATGGACCACAATGCACTTTTCCACTGGCCTGAAGCTTGTAATTGGGTACAGCCTTGCACCTGACCATAGGTCAGATGCAACACAGGTTCAAGACTATGCCAATCATGGCTCAGAGTCCTGATTGGGCAAATTTTGCCCAATCACGGGCTCACAGAGCTAAGTCTCTGCCAGTCTGCCACCAGCTACTGGGGGTCTCATTTCTACAAAATATCTGGGACTTGTTCTAATCTGTGTGTTCTCACTGACACCCAGTATTTTGGGGGTCAGTAATTTCTACAAAATATTTGTGAATTGAGGTGATCTGTGTCTTGTCACTGCCAGTGCCACGCAGTATTTTTGGGGTCAGTAATTGCTACAAAATATTTGTGAATTGAGGTGATCTGTGTCTTGTCACTGCCAGTGCCACGCAGTATTTTGGGGGTCAGTAATTGCTACAAAATATTTATGAATTGTGGTGATCTGTGTCTTGTCACTGCCACACAGTATTTTGGGGGTCAGTAATTTCTACAAAATATTTGGGAATTGAGGTGATCTGTGTCTTGTCACTGCCACCCATCGGGGGTCTCACTGATTTATAGGAGGTTTCTGAGACTTGTAATCTGTGTCTTCTCACTGTCAGCTATCAGGGGGTCCCACATATTTCTATCAGATTTCTGTGAATTATAATCTGTGTCTTGTCACTGTTGTCAGCTATCAGTTGGTCCTATCAGGAAGTCTCACTGACTTGTAGCAGAATTCTGCGAATTGCAATTTGTGTCTTGTCACTGCTACCCATCATGGGGTCTCACTGATTTATAGGAGGTTTCTGAGACTTGTAATCTGTGTCTTGTCACTGGCTGCCAGCTATCAGGGTGTCTCACTGAGTAATACCAGAGTTCTGGAAATCTTTAATCTTTATACCAGAGTTGAATCAGAGTTCTGTATATATTTAATCAATATATCACTCACCATGTCAGAAAGACCAAAAAAGGACAGGCAGATGCTCCCAGACAGAGATAAGAGGGCAAGCAGCCTCTGTGTCGGGAGGCTGTGCCTCTGGTCGTGGTGGACGTGGTGCATCCTCTGCAGGGGCACGCTTGTCCTTTCTAACTGGTGCTGGCTGTCTTAAGCAGCAGCAACATACAGAGGATTTGGTGGATTGGCTAACCAGGCCATCCTCATCCTCCGAGTCATCTGCCAGCCAGTCTTGTAGTGCTTCACAGTCCACCTCAGCTGCCAAAGCATCTAATGCAGCTTCCATGTTCACAGCTGCTCCTGCCGTAGCCGCACTATCACACACGGAGGAGTCAGCTGAATTGTTTTACTACAATGACATTGACGTGCTGCATGAGGATTTATGTTGCCCCAGAAGCTGCAGCATACTGCCAAGTTGGCTCCAGTGACGAGGAGATAGGGGGTGATGATGACAATGATGATGAGGTCTCTGACTCCACCTGGGTGCCTGATCGAACAGAGGAGTCAAGTGAGGAGGAGGAGGCACAACAAACATGAGGCACAACATCCTCTATGACCAACTGTAGCACTAGCCAGTCCAAGGCATCAGATGTCAGAGCTGCTCAGGTGCAGAGCGCTGTTGTCTCAAAGCACACATCCAGGAACTCTGCTGTCTGGGAGTTCTGTAAGAAATGTGCAGCAGACCCCACTGTTGCTATTTGTAATCTATGTCAGATGAGGCTAAAGTGTGGGAAAGACACCGGACTTGGGGCTTGGGTACCACGTGCTTGAGGCGACATATGACCACCTGCCACACATCCCGTTGGCGCAAAACTTTGCGTAGGTCCTCCTCCTCCTCCTCCTCATCTGTCTCTACCCCCACTGTATGTCCTGCCATGTCATTGCCTGCTACAACCTCCACTGACTGGGATGATGCAACAGCAATGGATGTACCAGGTCCTTCCTCAAAATGTGACAGCATCGCATCAGCTGAAGATTTACGCAGTCAGATTACGTTGCCCCAGCTGCTGCAGCGAAAGAAAAAAATATAGTCCCAACAATCCCCAAGCACAGCGTCTAAATGCCAGCTTAGCAAAGTACTCGCATTGCAGCTGCTGCCTTTCCAGCTGGTGGACTCTGCTCACTTCCGTGAATTTGCTGAATGTGCTGTACCACAGTGGCATGTTCCAAAACGCCATTACTTTTCACGGAAGGCCATTCCAGCACTATACCAGCACGTGGAAGACAATGTTATCCAGTCATTGGGAAAGGCAGTCAGCAGCAAGGTGCATGTCACTTTAGACACGTGGTCCAGCAAGCATGGACAGGGTTGATACATTTCCTTCACGTCACACTGGGTAACTCTGATTGCAGCACAGGATCTAAGATGGGACTCTGTGCTGGAGCTTGTTCATCCACCACGCCTCCAGAAAGCTGCTTGTATGAGGTCTGTCTGCTCCACCACCACCTCTCCCTCTTCCCCCTCCTCCTCCTTCTGTGTCTCTGGCGAAGTGGCATTTAAACCCACGCCTGACAGGGGCTATGCAATGGCTCAAGCAAAAAGATGCCATACTGTGCTTGAGCTGGTTTGTTTAGGGGACAGGAGCCACACCGGGCCAGAAATTCTGTCAGCTCTGCAGGGGCAGGTGCAGAGATGGTTAACACCACGCCAGCTTCAGCTGGGAATGGTCGTCTGTGATAATGGCAGCAACCTTCTCTCCACCCTACGCCAGGGTAAGTTGACGCATGTACCATGCCTAGCACACGTCCTAAATCTGGTGGTACAGCGTTTCCTAACCAAGTACCCAGGGCTGCCAGAGCTTCTCATCCAGGCCAGAAAAGTATGCAGCCACTTCAGACGGTCATTCCCAGCAAGCGTTCGCCTGGCAGAAATTCAAAGAGAATTCCACCTTCCCACAAACCGTCTGATCTGTGACATGCCCACCAGGTGGAACTCGACATTAGCAATGCTGCGGCGTCTGCACAAGCAGCAGAGGGCCATCAACGAATACCTGTGTGAGTATGGCACAAGGACAGGTTCAGGTCAACTTGTTTCCCCCCCCGCAGTGGCTGATGATCAAGGATGCATGCACTGTACTGTCACCATTTGAGGAGGCAACAAGGATGTGAGCAGGGACAGTGCATGCATCAGTGACACAATTCCTTTAGTGTTCCTGCTGGAGCACACTCTGCGGGGAATTATAGATGTGGCTATAGAGGCAGAGCAGCGGGAGGAAGAGGAGGCCTTCCCTAGCTCTGAAGGCCCCAGTCTTTCCGCAGACAGCATTCCAGCGGGTCCTCCTCAGATCAGACAGGAGGAGGAACTTACGCTGCATGGGCTCCGTTATTATGCAAAGAATGCTAAAGGACCCCAGGATTTGTGCTATCAAGGAGAGGGATCATTACTGGTTGGCAACCCTTCTTGATCCACTATACAAGGGTAAAGTTGCAGAGCTCATCCTGCCCACACAGAGGGAGCACAGGATGAAAAAACTTGAGGACACTCTAAAGTGACACTTGTGTAACACCTTTCCAGGCATTGGTAGGTTCACAAGTGATGACACAGGTGCTTCTGAGGCTGCGGATGATCAGAGGAATAGTGGTGAAGGTCGGGCCGCTTGACTGATGCATTTTTTTAAAATTTTAGTCCACAACGCCCAGGGACGTCAAATGTAGGCACCCATTGCCAGCGTCTTCACAATATAGTGCAGGACTACCTAGGGGCAAGGGCAGACCTGTATACCTTTCCAGCAGATGATCCACTGGCTTACTGGGTGTTGAGATTGGATCACTGGCCAGAACTTAGCCAGTATGCTATGCAGCTACTAGGTTGCCCTTCATACAGGGCTCGAGTCGAGCGGGAACGCGCAGGAACGGCGTTCCCGCACTACTCCTACAGCGGGAACGCTGCGGGAACGCTGCGTTCCCGCTGTGGCCCGAGCCCGAACGCCGCCGCCGCACATTGCCAGCGGCCGCGTGCTTCCTGTTACAACGGCCGGTGACAGGAGGTGGAGCCGCTCGCCTGGCTGTTTCATAGATCCCAGGCGAGCGGCTGCACTTCCTGTCAGCGGCCGCTGAAGCAGGAAGCACTCGGCCGCCGGCAGGAGCAGCAGAGGAGCAGGAGCAGCAGAGGAGCAGGAGCAGCCAAGGTGAGCTGGGCTGGGGGCAATATCCATGAGACCTGGGGGGACAATATCCATGAGACCTGGGGAGGCAATATCCATGAGACCTGGGGGGGCATATCCATGAGACCTGGGGGGGGCATATCCATGAGACCTGGGGCATATCCATGAGACCTGGGGCATATCCATGAGACCTGGGGGGGCAATATCCATGAGACCTGGAGGCAATATCCATGAGACCTGGGGGCAATATCCATGAGAGCTGGGGGCATTATCCATGAGAGCTGGGGGCATTATCCATGAGAGCTGGGGGCATTATCCATGAGAGCGGGGTCATTATCCATGAGACCTGGGGGCATTATCCATGAGACCTGGGGGGGCATTATCCATGAGAGCTGGGGCAATATATACCCATATGAGCTGGGGCAATTATATCCATGTGAACCTGGGGAAAATATATCCATATAACCAGTGCTGTGTATATTATTCTGGGGGCTCAGCGCTGTGTATATTATTCTGGGGGCTCAGTGCTGTGTATATTATTCTGGGGGCTCAGCGCTGTGTATATTATTCTGGGGGCTCAGCGCTGTGTATATTATTCTGGGGGCTCAGCGCTGTGTATATTATTCTGGGGGCTCAGTGCTGTGTATATTATTCTGGGGGCTCAGCGCTGTGTATATTATTCTGGGGGCTCAGCACTGTGTATATTATTCTGGGGGTCTGTGCCTGGATATATATATATATATATATATTACGTTAGTCCAGTTGCCACAATCACGAGTATACCTGTACATAGTGATACCTTTCACTGATCAGTATAGTTTCCAGGTTACACTCTTGAAAGCTTGTCTTTTAAATGTAATGTTAACCCAATAAAAATGGTATCACCGGCACGCACTGCTATACTCGTGATATATATATATATATTTTCTTCAGGTAATGGGGGTTGTGGAATTCGTGGGTGAGTTCCCTCACTTTTTTTCCCAGGACTTGACCCCTGCCTTCATATAGCGTGCTTTCTGAAAGGACGTTCAGTGCCGCTGGAGGTTTTGTCACAGACAAAAGAGTGCGTCTGTCCACCGACTCTGTAGACCTGCTGACATTTCTAAAAATTAATCAGATGGATCAGCAGCTATCAATCCCCTGATGCTGACATAAAGGAATAGATCGGGGATGTCTTCTGCATTCACAAAACCTCCAACACTGAACTCTTCCACAAAAGGGTTAAGGTGTGAAGGCACTTGCTGCCATGAAAGGCACATAATTTGGCTGCACTGATGCCTGTGCCACATTTAGATCATTTTATTTTTTTGAACCGCAGGGTCCAACCCTGCACTCTTCCACAATACCACAGAGGGGTTACTGTATAAATGCATTTGCTGGCCTGGCACCAAAAACACAATATCTGGGTGCACTGACGCCTTTAACAGATTCATATCTTTTTAATATAGGACCGCATGGTCCACCCCTGCACTCTTCCACAATACTACAGAGGGGTTACGGTTTGTCCTGCCGTGGAAAAAAAAAAGGGAATTGGGGACCGGTCCGCCATCGGGCTGCTGAATCGAGCTAATTGAAGCTTATATTTTGGGAGCTCGCTGTGGCGCAGCGAGAGTATAATCCTTGACCCTTTTTTACCCTAAAAAAAGCATAAATTGCTAAAAAAGCCCTACACAGCATATGCACTTACAATAGTAACCAATAGAGGGTGCAAATAGTGCCCTCTATTGGTCAGTATTGTAAGTGCAACTTTACTTTAAAGTATTAGTGTAATAGCGCCCTCTACTGGTTGCTATTGTGAGTGCACACTCCAAGGTCAGAAAAAACTTTGAACTTAGCTCTAGAAGTAAAGAACATAAGTTATTTTGGCAGAGAAATGATGGGAAAGGGTGTCTCTATAATAAAAATGATATCCTAACGATCCGGTGTAGCAACAGTGACCAAAAGGAGTTGCAGGGAATCAACAAGGATATAGACATCTTAGAGAGAGTTCAGAGAAGGGCTACTAAAATGGTGTACGGCTTGAAGGAGAAAAGTTACCAGGAAAGGCTTAATGATCTTAACATGTACAGCTTGGAAAAAAGACGAGACAGAGGAGATATGATAGAAACATTTAAATACGTAAAGGGAATCCACAAGGTAGAGGAAGGGAGTATATTTAAAAGGAAACAAAATAGCAAAACAAGAGGACATAGTCTTAGATTAGAGGGGCAAAGGTTTAAAAGTAACATCAGGAAGCATTATTTTACTGAGAGGGTGGTGGATACATGGAACAGTCTTCCAGTTGAAGTGGTAGAGGCCAAAACAGTGATTGAATTTAAGCAAGCATGGGATAGGCATAAGGCTATCCTAAACAAAAGATAAATCCAGGTAAAGTATCCATGTAATTGGGCAGACTAGATGGGCCGAAAGGTTCTTATCTGCCCACATTTTTCTATGTTTCTAACAAAAGGGTAACTGAAAAAGATATTGAAGGGACAGCATTTGCAAATATCACAGTGAGAGTGCCATGCAATATATATTTTGATTGGTAAACATGAGTATAAATAGTGAAACTCTATTCTCCTATATAACGATAATCAAATGCGTAACCCTGTGTATATCTGGCTCTGATACTAGCGAGTGCCTCACCAGCCACTGACCTCACCACACGTCACTGATATATTGCCCCCAGCTCACACATGGATATATTGCCCCCAGCTCACACATGGATATATTGCCCCCAGCTCACACATGGGTATATATTGCCCCAGCTCACACATGGGTATATATTGCCCCAGCTCACACATGGATATATTGCCCCAGCTCACACATGGATATATTGCCCCAGCTCACACATGGATATATTGCCCCAGCTCACACATGGATATATTGCCCCAGCTCACACATGGATATATTGCCCCAGCTCACACATGGATATATTGCCCCAGCTCACAAATGGATATATTGCACCCAGATCACACATGGGTATATATTGCCCCAGCTCACACATGGGTATATATTGCCCCAGCTCACACATGGGTATATATTGCCCCAGCTCACACATGGGTATATATTGTCTGAGCTCACACATGGGTATATATTTTGCCCCCAGCTCACATGGGTATATTTGCCCCCAGTTCTCACCTCCTCTGCTGGCTCCAGACTCCGTATCCGCCGGCATTCTTCTCCCGAGGAGGCTCTCACCTCCCCTTCTGCGTGGCGAACACTGCGAGCGGCATGTGATGCATCACGTAACCTAACCTGTGGCTGCGCTTAATGTCCTGAATAATGACACGATCCGTACAAAGTATAAAAAGGAACAACTGAATTATGGGAATAATTCTCTGTAAATAAATCACTTTATAACCAACCCTGCGAAGAATATATAATTTGTGGTAGACGGTGATTTTGCATCTTCCCTGTGATAACATCGTACCCTGCACTACTAGAAACCTTCCATGTATGGTTTACATCAGTGTCCTCAGGCCTCATTAACAGGCCAGGTTTGCAGGATATGTGCAGCACATCACAGGTGATATGATTTGCTGCTCAGTGATTGCAGGATTCAGTCTGCATTTCCCCAAAGTGATCCTAAAAACCTGCCCTGTTAGGCTAGGGTCAGACGAACGCATTTTCGCGTTGTCTGTGAAAAAGTGCGTTCGAACGAATGGACGCATTTTTTCACGGAGTACGCGATAGCGGTTATACGATGCGCATTTGCATCCGTGATTTTGTACGGATCATCAATAAAACACTTTGTGCATCTGGACGTTATGTTGGCCGGACATTAGCAGTGTCTGACGTCTCCTAATCACGCACACACGCCTCTAGCGGACGCAGCGCACTCTGTACGACCGTACTAGAGGTTTTACGTTCTCGACAAAATGCGTTCGTTTTCCACTTGCGTTGCACGGCCGGACTTTTGTGCGACCGTACTTCGTATATTGGCCGTCATTGCCCGTCATCTGCTGCTACTACGGCCGTGATTAAGTGCGCCTGCACGCGCGTTCGCACTGCCTCAGTCTGACCCTAGCCTTAGAGAGACCTGAGGACCAGGATTGGGGAACTGGTTTCCATCATATTTTTTATTTGGAGCAGAGCGCAGGTATCTTCATGTGTGTACAGGGTGTCCCCTTTCCGGAATGCTCGGGATTCTGGGTGTTCCGGAATTAGGATTTTTGTGACTTGGGGATATTTGCATATAATAATGAGATATCTCAGGGATCCAAGTCTAAACAGAAAATCCATTTAGGCCGGTGTCAGACGAACACAGTTCGTGTTGCCTCACAGTTTAACGTACGTCATAGCTTAGAATCATGATCAATAGAGACCCACACACGAAGTACGTGTGCGCCGAACAGCGCACGCACAACACACATGGCAAACGGACACAAGTTAGGCAAGACGTGAAACCGCTACCACGGACGTGTGGAGTGCGCCACATCCACGTAGCGTTCTGTGTGAGTGATGAGGAGATGTCAGACGCAGCACATTTGCGACGTCCAGCACCTTGACGCACAAAATGGCTTTTCTTATCCTTTTCAAATTTTTATCATTTTTCATATTACTTTTAATTCCCATAGTTTCCTTTTTTTTCTATGTCTGTCAAGAAAAACAGATTGTGTGGTGTCTACAGTATCTTCCGTCAGTACGTCCGTCCGTTCTGCCCGCATGCAGAGTGCGCTCAGACTGCGTTCGTCTTACTCTATACATATGCTTCACACACACACAGCCTGAATGGCATTTTATCCAGGCTTTTAATCATTTTGTCCCAGAGTTACCAGATCGGCCATGATTCCCTGGACACATATTATTATTTAATGTAGAGGTTGAGCGCAGGGAGAAGTGCTGCCCTGCAACATGTATAATGTGTATGCTGCAGGAAATCTAAGCAGGATCCCCTGGGATTTCTTACCTGCAGCGTATGGATTCTACATGCTGCGGGGTGGCATTTTTCATGCACTGCCCATCAGCATGAATAAAGTTGTATGTGCCCAGGAAAACATGACTGACCTGGCAATCCTATTTTGTTTCGAGACATCGGGGTTGGGGTGCCAGATCGGCCATGTTCTAATAGACACATAAAATTTATTCCTGACGATTGGCAGTGCATGAAAAATGCCACCCTGCAGCATGTAGAATCTGTATACAGCAAGTAAGAAATCAAAAGGGAATCCCAGGTGACCTGCCTTTATTTCCTTCCTGCAGCATATGAATTATACATGTTGCAGGGCAGCACCTTCCCTGGATCACCCTCTGCATGAAATATGTGTCCAGGAATCATCTCTTGGGTAGAAGTGACGAGCCATTAGTCCTCTGGCAAGTCGTGATCGAAGCTCCGATAGGACGCATCAGGTTATACAGGAATCGGATGGGTGGAGATAGTTACAGACTATAGTGTGTACACCTTTAACTGATGCCATTTCCAGCAGAAGCTGAGTTACGACAACAGATCATCCTCAGGAAGACATCAAGAAGAAAGGTAAGCGATTGATATTTATCATTTTCCGTAAAGTAATACCGCGTCTGTTGCAGTCGAGGAGCGACCAACATGAAACTTGTTGATGTGCTGCAGCAGGGGTCAAGTCCTAAAAAAATAAGTGTGGGAACTCCCCAACATTTCTGTACATTCTGATCTCTAAGGCTAGGGTCAAACGAAAGCATTTTTACACGCGAACGTAAAAAAGTGCGTCCAAACGAATTGACGTATTTTTTCACGGAGTGCGCGAAAACGGTCATACGATGCGCATTTTTCGTGCGTGATTTTTTCGGATCGTCAATAAAACTCTTTTTGCGTCTGGACGTTATGTAGGCTGGACATTAGCAGCGTCTGACATCTCCTAATCACGCAAATATGCCGCAGCTGCGCACTCAGTACGTCAGTACTAGCGGTTCAGCGTTCTCGAAAAAATGCGTTCAAATTCCACTTGCGTTGCGCGGCCGGACTTTCGTGCGACCGTACTTCGTATATTGGCCGTCATTGGCCGTCATCTGCTGCTAGTGCGGCCGTAATTATGTGCGCCAGAACGCACGTTAAAAGTGCGCTGGTCTGACCCCAGCCTAAGAGTACTGGGAGTCGCAGCAGCTGCAGCACTTCTTTATGCATGAGAATGCCATTCCTCTGGCAAACAATGAGAAATTGTCATTCCCATGCCTTCCCAATGTAATTAAAAGCAGGAAAATAAAAACCTTAATTATAGCCAATTTTATAAAATTCTGTCTATATAGAAATATATGACAGCTTCACAGTATATCTGCCAAATGGGAACTAAGTTCCTGTTGCTAAAATAGGGAGAGAACGGCGTTCCCTGGTGTTTCTGCAGGACTTGACCCCTGTGCTGCAGCCTCTCCCGCCCTGCGCCCTCCAACTGCTCCTCATTAGTGATGGGCTGAACACCCCCGTGTTCGGTTCGCATTCAAACTCGAACATCGGAAAAAGTGCGAACACAATGCAAGTCAATGGGGCTCAAAAGTTCGAAAATCATGGTCCCCTCCAAAGGGCATATGTGCAAGATATTGGTCATAAAAGGTGTATTGGGGTCCGGGTACTGCCCTGGGGGACAGGAAACAATGAAAAACTAACTAAACAAGTACAAAGAGGTGCAAGGAGGATAAACAAATGTAAACTATAAACAGTTAAAAGACCCCATCTCGACCAGTTTCGCCGCTTGAGGACACAGCTTTATCAAGAGATGACATCAAGAGATGTACTTGCTTAAATTGTTTGACAAACATCTAAAGATACGTGCAGCTTTGATGGTTGCTGCATTGAGCAACATGTGCTTTGTTGTTGGTTGCTGACTTTTAACCCTTTCAATGCGGAGGACGCGCTCAGCGCGTCCTCCGCATTCCCGCTGCTGTGCGGAGGACGCGCTGAGCGCATCCTCCCATTGGGGTCAGCGTTCGGCCGGGTTCCGGCCGATCGCTGGCCCTCCGGTGCGGGCTGACATCCTGGATGTCAGCCCGGCATCCGGAACAGCAGCCGCCGGAATTTGGTGTCATCGCGGCAGCGCGATGACACCAAATTCAGGCGCCCCCCCGCATGTGCGGAGGAGGCGCCTGAAAGGGAGGGGGGGAGGTCCTTCGGACCTCTCTCCCTCCCGATCGGCGGCTCTGCGGGGGTTAACCCAGGCATCATTTGGAAGGGCACAGCCTGCCCTTCCAAATGATGCCTGGCATTAACCCCTGGGGAGCTGGATCGCGAATCGGCGCTGAAAAGCGCCGGTTTGCGATCCTTTCCCGGAGCTGGCCGACATCTTGGATGTCGGCCAAGCCTCCGGGAACTCCCCCTGAGGACTGGCGTCATCGTGCGTAGCACGATGACGCCAGTCCTGGACTTAACCCTTAACTGCCACCAACTGTGGAGATAGGGAGTTCATTGGAACTCCCTATCTCCCGATCCGTGGCAGTTAGGGGTTAAAGTTTGGTATGGTTGGATCGGCCAGAGCATGGCCGTTCCAACGATACCAAACATGAAAGTGAAAAATTTTGTAAAAAAAAAAAAAATGAAAAATAAAATTATAAAAAAAAATAAACACTTTTTTTTTTCTTTTTTTTGGTTTGTTAATGCAGCAATATTGTTCCCATTTCAATTATAATGTGAACAATGATGCTGCACTAACGATTTTTGTATGCGGTGCGTTTGTTAAAAATAGTGTAATTTTCCCCCAAAAAAAATGTAACGAGACCCCATCTCTAATTTTTTTAACAAGCGCACCCCATACAAAATATAACCGCAATTGCTCGCATGTTAAAATGTGAAAAAAAACACTTTACACATTGTAAATTATTGAAAATACATATTTTATTGCATTTTTTGTTATAATATACAGACATGACATAACGTATACATATAATAATGACATATTATGAATCTACCGAGTCTGACGGAAAGAACGATATATAATATGTCTGGGTCATATACTAAAATAAGCCTTCAAAACACGTTTAAACATGATGAGCGAAACCGGTAAAAATGACCTCAGCACAGAGGCAGGAAAAGCCTCAGCAGCGAAAGGGTTAATGATGGGTGATTGGCTGGCTTGTGCTGCTAATTAGTTCTAGTTATCTAGCTTAGCAATCTGAGACCTTGTTGCAGCACCCCCTACAACCTAGCAGCATCAGGTACAAATTTTGAATTACTCCATGCAACTGAAATGCGGTTCTTATATCAGGGAATTATTGTGATTTTTGTACCAGGTATTTTTTGCAATTTCATACCAGGGGATTTAATTATCTAATTGTGAATTCATCATTTCACTATTCGTCTCGCCTATGACTGTTTAGAATCCTTTAGCATTGCTACCTAGGACGTTATTCAGCAGTGGCTATATGTGCAATTTAATGCTGGCTGTTGTGACTTTATACCAGGGAATTTAATGTGACTCTGTACCATCGAATCTGTTGTGACTTTACACTATGGTAAATTCACAATTAGATGAATAATTACCCATCAACTACCTTGCTTGCTCACAGCTGTTCAGAATCGTGTAGCATTGCTACCTATGATGTTGTTTTGCAGTGGTTAAATGAGCATTCAAATGCTGTTTTTTTGGAAGCCGTGGACTTCTAATGTGAATTGGGTCATAATAATTGTTATCTACCCTGTTATCCAAATTTGCTAGTTTGCACTTGATTCAATACATGGTACAATCTGACGGCAACTCCCCATCTTGACATCTATAAACCTATCTATACCTTGTAACGTACACACTTGTCCGTTCGCAATTTGGTTCAATTTTTGAATTATTGTATGCAATTGCAATCTGTTTCTTGTATATCAGGGAATTTAATGTGATTTCGTACCAGGGTATTTTTTCATCTAATTGTGTATTCATCATTCCACTATCTTCCTTGCTCACTACTGTCCAGAATTGTGTAACATTGCTATCTATGAAGTCGTTTTGCAGTGGCTTAATGTGCAATGTGAGAGGGTGGTGGATACATGGAACAGTCTTCCAGTAGAAGTGGTAGAGGCCAAAACAGTAATTGAATTTAAGCAGGCATGGGATAGGCATAAGGCTATCCTAAACAAAAGATAAATCCAGGTAAAGTATCCATGTAATTGGGCAGACTAGATGGGCCGAAAGGTTCTTCTCTGCCGACATTTTTCTATCGCTACCATTTAGATCTGATAACCCATAATCCCATTTGGGTTAATTCCCTTATAGGGGCAATTTACTATTGGTCCAAGGAGGCTTTCATTCCATCAATTTATGTGTTTTAATTATTGTGTGATTACTTTGTATTTCGTCGTCTAAAGGTTATTTTGGTAGCCGGTGTCTACCCTATTCTTTTTTCGATATTTACCAGGGTTCATGCCCACAACTGACACTGGCTTGTGTTTATTTCCCCGTGTTCTAAAAAATTCTTTCTTTTGCCAAATGATTAAAATCCTGTATAAAATGCCCTTCAGGCTGTGTGTATAAGGTGCGTAGGAAACATTAATGCATTTTCTGTTTAGCCATTATTCGTATACAGCCCATCAGCATGAATAAACAACTAACAGGGTTATTCAGAGGGAGGTGAAAATCAGGAGAATGAACAAATAGCCGATCTGGAAAGTGAGATAAATGGGTGAATTTTTCTGGTTTTGGCTATTTTGACCTAGAATTTTCAATTCTCCAGTCATTCTCCTGGTCTTGAACTCTCTCTGAATAACCCTGTATGTGTCCAGAAAATATGGCCAATCTTTCAACCGTAGCAACATGCATCCCACATTATTAATATTCCCTTAGTGACAGGACAGTTTTACCATTTTCTGTCTGAAAGTATCCACTCTGTTGCATTTCTGCGCTGTTTGTGTTTAGCTCTAGTTTCCATCTCACTCATTTACTGTACCCACACGTATCCTTTACCGTTTTTTTGCCATTAAATGGACTTTCTAAAGATACCATTATCTCCATCATATCGTAGGATTTACTATAAAAAATTTTTATGAAATACGATGGGGGAAAACCCCCACTTTTTAAAACATTGACCCCCCCCCCAAATCTCTTACTCATCTACAACCGGCTAAATAGTTTCTAAATTCTGCCAATTCTCCAATCTGTCATGAATAACTCTCCACGTGTCCCTCGAGGCACTCTTTTTTTTCACCTGCTGGCAGGCAAAATTAGTATTGCAGGATGCCTCAATGTCGCCTCTCGCTGACAGGTGTGTATCTGGTTAAACGGGAAATGATGGCTCCTGGGGAGCGTTCATGAAGCTGTCCAGCAGGTAAAATTACTATTGCAGGATGCCTCGCTGTCGCCTGCAGCGCTCTCTTTCGCTGCCAGGTGTGTATCCGGTTAAGCTGGAAGTGATGGCTTCCGGGAAATGATCACGAAGGGGCCCAAGCGGCTGACATCACTATTGCATCCCTGTAATAGAGTGGTGGGAAGCGATGCTGATCACTTCTAGCGCTCTAGTTACTAAACAACGTACCAGGTACGTCTTCGGTCGTTAAGCGACCACTTTCGTCAGACATATCTGGTACGCTGTCGGTCGTTAAGGGGGTCAAATATTTATGAAGCTCCCAGTTTCTGCAGCGCTTTGCAATCTCTCTCACATCCTTAACGTTAGCACTACGCTAATTGAGGTAATAGTGTTACACCCGTATCACCAACAGGTTAATTAAATTTCACCATTCGTTGCAATTTCAGGTGAATTTGTCTATTCACTAAGCTGTCAATTCCCCAAATACTGGTGAGCAGACAGTGAAATACAGTGCAATTCGTCGTCACCGAAGCTGTCCCAACAACATTGAAATGCCCCAATTTTTGGTGTTTCAGTTTGACAGGTTTAAGCAGGCAGATCCCACAGGTTTCAATGTAAAATCGTATAATCATTTATATTTTATTACTAAAGACCATTTAATTTTCGGCAAACATATATATTTTATTTTTATTTTTATTTTTTTTTTTAGAACACCTTCGGCCGGAGAAATGGAAGCTGCAATGAGGAGCCTGTTTTCAGACAACAGCCGATACATCGATGCCTTCCATATTTTCGTTAAAAATTCCACCGAACACCAGCGTATGCGGGAATTCATCGACACAAAGCTGCAGGAGATCATATCCAGGTAAGTGTTTGACATTCCTTACAAGTGCTGGACGTTCCATTGACTCGTCTTGCTCTGGAAACAAACATGCAAACACAATAAAGCTGCTACATTGTTTATACTGAGCAATTGGCTAGATCTTCAGGGAATACATATAGGACGTCCAGGTCATACTCAGTTTTTCGCCGATTTAGGCTAGGGTCAGACGAGCGCAGTGTTAACGTCCGTGTTGCCCGCACATAAGTACGTCCGTGATCGCATACAATTGTGTTAAATGGAGCCCCACACACGAAGTGTGCAGGCTGACGGACGCTGCAAACGGACGCAGGTTAGGCAAGAACATAATACTGCTAGAACGGACGTGCGGAGTGCGCCACGTCTGCAACGTCCGCACCGCATAGCTTTGTGTGTGAGTGATGAAACGAGGTGAGATGGACTGCATTTATACATCCAGCATTTTTGACGGACAGAATGTTTTTTCATTGTAATTTATTTTCCCTGCTACATCTATCAAAAAATACGTCAGTGAAAAAAACGGACTGTGTGGCCACTACCTTGTCGTCAGTCAGAAAGTATGTCCGTCCGTACTGCACGGACGCAGAGTCCGTACAAAATGCGCTCGTCTGACCCTAGCCTTAGTGGTTTATAAAGAAGCATAATCTGCAAGACAAATCAATACACACATAGTGCAGACTGCAGATATAACATTTAATCAATTATGCCCCCGCTGGATTGGCACTCACAAGATTGAGGGGACAGTGCTGTTGTACGAAGCCTAGCAGATCCGTATTATTTTATTATTGGGAGTGGTCACTAAATTTTTCTTGTTCCTTAGTGGTTTCTAGCCTAGTATTTATTTTCCCTATAGCAAGATTTAAGAATGAGTCGTCGGCCATTCAGAAACCACTTTAAATTCCAGGTACATGTCAAGAATCTTTAGGAACTTCATCGTGTTGCTCAAGCCAAAGGTTACTTATCGACCTCTCTTGGCCTTACATGCTCCCCATTTGTTGTGTTGTACATGTAATAACACAGGAGTTTTCCTGCCTCCGGGGCCTTCCCTCGTCCCTTGATGTCATTGTGCACGGGTGTGATGATGCAGAAAAGGAATCTGCCCCCCCCCAGTCGAGCAAGGAATTCCCTATGGTAGAGATACGGGAGTCCAAATGACCCCCATATCTCCCAATTAGTACACGGTAGATGGCAATTTTTGGTGTCATTGGAAAGGGCAAAGCACGTCCTTTCCAGTGATGCCAAACATGACCAGGTTGTGTGTAAATATAAAGTTTAAAAGAACTAAATATAAATGTTTTTATTTATAGTGCAGCGCTTTTGTTCACTTTTCAATTACAATGTGAAATGTGATGCTGCACTAACTCGCCTTATTTCCTATTATGAAAAATAGGTGTTTTTTTTTTTCAGTTCTACGTTAAAATCATTACTGCATTTTTCTGAGAGAAAATTTTAACAGACCAGCAGATCTAATTTGCTTATTTGGTAAATATGAATATGATGTTTATGTAGCATTTGGTGGGAAATTCAGTGCTTAGTGAATAACCCCTTTAGTGTTTCTTCAGTGAGGGCCTTTCTGACACCATACGTTTTCATATTTTGTTTTTCAGCATAGAACTCAAGAAGCCGGTTATTGATGTTCTGGGTGTAGGCAGTGGCGCAGGTAATGTCAAGTGTATTCTTGAGTATATAATGCGAGTAAATGTAAATGTATGCTTTTTAGACCAGCTTTGCATCATCTTTATGTATTTATGCCTCTCATTTAAACAATGGCTTCCCCAGTTAAGAGGGGGCAGTGTGTCTGGTACCCCTACTCATGGCAGAGTTATAGGATAAAGAGCCTGATCCTTCAAAGTTATGTTTCTCTTAAGGATCTATTTACAAACAATTGCGTTGATACAAAGTATTGTTACTGCGCTGTCATAGTCAAGTTGCACTCGTCTGTATCTCCCCAGAGATTCTCCAAAGGAGGTGTTTCCGTTGAACGATTTCTGCCTCTTCATGATTCCCATATTTTGTTTATAACATCCTAACAGTCGCTTTAACATAATTGTTGATGAATAGGTCCTGCGGTGCATTAAACCTGCTCTTATTCAAGTCCTGAAAAAGAATTAAAAAAAACTGTTTCATTCTACAAAACCCATGTAGTCGCTGACACATTTTTTCAATAGAAAATTTCACATAAAAGGGGGGGCGGGAAATTTAATTGTGACCGTTAATGTACACGTTTACTTTATATTTTAGGCACACGATTTATTAACGTTTCATTATCAATTTCAGGGGAAATCGACTTGCAGATGATCTCGAAAATGCAGGCCATATATCCTGGCGTACGCATCGATAACATTATCGTGGAGCCGAGTCCTAAACAAATATCTTGTTATAAGGGTAGGTTTAATATGAACGAAGAGAACAACCATTGGCAGATATACAGTATATCTCTATATACCTTTGCACTAGGTCCAGCACTCTCCAAATGGAATCTTCTCTTGCTCGGTGCAACATACTCAGAAATATCATTATATATATTTACGATAAGAGACGCACTCAGGGACTCCCAAGTAAAAAAAAAAAAAAATATTATGTCATCTCTTAAAAATGATATTGGTCTGACGTTTCAGCTCATTCTGAGCCTTTATCAACGTCACAATGAGCCAAAACATCAGACCAATGAAATTTTTAAGCACTGATATAGTAAAGTGTTTGTTTTTAATTGGGAGTCCCTGAGTGCGTCTCTTATCGTCGTATGTGTCTCTTTCTCTTTTTCTCTTTCCTAATATCTAAACACTCTCATAAGGCAGGCTGAGCATCATGGAACATTTTAGTCTGAAAATATGTGGGGTGCCAAGGTGCGCCATTACTGGCATAGAACAGGAGTCACGGGGGAACGCATGGGAATGTATTTCATTCTCTATTTTTGCATAACAGAGTTTCCATTTGTCCTATACTCTATAAAGCTTTTATATGGGTGTTCCTATGCTTCACTTGTAAGTCACAAAAAATATAGATTTAACTGAGTGTGTGTTTGTGTTATGTGCGAGGTGATAATTGCTAATCGGTTTAGAGAAATCTTGGTGAGTTCTCACACTTACATTTTTAGGACTTGACCCCTGGTGTAGAGTATTTTAAAACTCAAACCTTTACCTGTGCTAGAGAAACAAAGGTGAAGTGCCCACTGGAATAGTGATTAATCACGTTCGCTAAACGCTGTATATGGAGGTTCCTCTAAACACCTAAACATGGGATGATAATGGCTGCATTCCCACCAAGCCACTATATCAGAAACCAAGCTCACCATCGATTTAAAGGGGTAGAGGGACAAATAAGGCGTCACTAGAAAGGTCAGTCTTGCCTTTCCAGTGAAGCCCCTCATAACCTCTTTCCTGCCAGTACTGCGATTCAGCGCCAGATCGCAGACCTCTTCCGGTGGTCCTTTACCTGTGCTGTTCGGCGCTCTTCCAGCTTGATGGTCGGCCAAAACTTGGCTGGGAAAGCATGCACCTAGTCTGATGCCTCTCGGTGCAGAAGCATTGAGGGGCAAACAGACACTTAACCCCCTTACCATCCCAGGATGTGCTATGCTGTCTTGGCGGCGGGAGGGCTTTGAAGATGCAGGGCGTACAGGTATGCCTCCCTAGCTTCAATGCGCCTCGGCCCCTCCCTGCAGCCCAAACTCAGGCCGTCCCCCTGAAGCCAATGACGTGTGCCACACATCAGTTGCGGGGCGCAATCTGTGCCTCGCGGCGGCACCCATCGGCGAGGCTTACTTGTACTCCTCGCCAGCATTTAGTTACCCCGACGGGCAATGCCAGTCGTTAAGGGCTTAAATAGCGCCAACAGATTCCACAACGCTTTCAAAGGAGGAAATACAAAGATGAGACATAATATAGATTCAAAAGGAACAGACGGTCCTGTTCGTAGGATGATTGTCCTACTGATACAGCACTTGTATAAAGTGCTCATCCAGAAACCCCGTGATCAGACTGAAAATGGCCGACTGCAAGAGGAAAAACCAAGGGCTTGGGCATGATTAGGTTTAAACCGAGAACAATGTGAAGCAGCTGGAAGGAAGAGCTTATAAAATTAGAGTAGGAACTGGGTGGGCAGGATTGCAGAGAGATTGCTAGCTTGTTTCATAGAGAGAGATGGAGGTGAGTCTGGGGGTCTGATTGACTATCAATGGATGCACAGGTTTACTACCACTGTCATGTATTTTGGTTTTTAGGCAACTTGTATCGATGGTTAGAAGTGAGATACAACCCTTATCAGCAATACATATTATGTAGCAGATGTGATTGGAATCAATGCATGATCACTTTAATCTCTCATTCTTTTAAAACGTCAGTCAATTTTAATCAATCAAGTATCCAATTATTCCCGGAAGATCCAGAACGGACATATCTTTCATTCTTTTCAGTACGTAAAACCCAGACGTATAAATCTTTAGATATTCCTATCAATTGAATTATATCAAACACAGATCATTTCCAGCCAGTATTGCAATAAAAGTATGAAGATGAGGCATGGGGCAGAGCTTTAACCAAGCTCTGATTGGTTAAAGTCGGTGCAAGACTTTTACCAATCAGAGCTTGGTTAAAGCTCATCTTCATGCTGAATGATCTGATTGGGCAAAGTTTTGCACCTGACCTGGACTTTGCCCAATCAGGGCTCAATATTGAATTAGAGCCCTGATTCGGCAATCAGATCATTCAGCATGAAGACGTGGGGCAGAGAGGAGCCACGGCCAGGCGGACCGGAGGAGCTGACGGAACAGGGAACACCCCCCCCCCCCCCAGCCAGCCAGGTACCATAACCGTGACACAGGGCCAGGGCCCAGGTGGAGGTACCTTGAGACAGAATGGATCAGATGGAACTTGGGGGCAAAGTTGGGCCGCCAGGGGGGCTTTGAGCTGGATGATGGGCTTAGTGAGTCTGGATCTGGACACTCAGCGCCAGTGGGTCACTCGGCTGAGCTCGGCCCGAATCCCGATCAACAGATGAGGACCTCACCGTGGGCGATGATCAGGCGGCTGGTGTGGCTGTGGCACTAGGCAGTGGCACTCACTGGGCATGAGATGAGGGCAGCCAGGCAGGCACAATCACATCACTCACTCTCTGACAGACTGTGTGTCATCAGTGAGTCAGTGTCCTGTCACTCTCAAGTCTCACTCGAGTGCGACTGTGCCCCCCCCTGGATCCGCCCCTGGTCAGTGCGTGCGTACGCAGCAGGCCACCGGAATTTACATTATTTTCTTTTTACCGAGATGATAATGATCCTCATCATTCTCCTCGTCAGGCAGGCAGCGCTCGCGCCGCTTCAGTTTGGTCGGCCCGGTAATAAATTCATTTTCTCAGAATCTCGGGGGCAATTGCCCCGTTGCCCCCCCTGGATCCACCCCTGAAATGTACCGGCGGCCGGCGGTACATTTAGGAGACATGTGGACACTTTTTATTATGGAATGTCCGCGGTCGAACAAACCGCGAACATCCCATAATGTTCGCCAAACTGCCGATGCTCGACTCGAACTCACGTTCGAATCGAACCGAACGCTCATCCCTAATGTGTTACTGTTTGATCTCTATGGAGATCTGTCGCTGTTTGAGCATACATAGTGGTATATGTAGTGTGTCTGAGCATCTAGGAATACCAGAGAGAATTAGTGCTTTGATTATCCAGTGAGGGTCTTAATCAAGATTTGAGAGTGCATGAGGGTCTCCCTCGTTAGAGTGTCGTGTCCCCAGAAGTGTGGAGTGTCTTTAGCATGAGGAGAGTGTGTCCAGAATCTTTAAAGTCTCCAGAAGTGTTGCTTGCGCGGTATACCTTCTCATTCCACACCCACTTTTCCCATCTTCTCCAATCACCAAATTTTCATGTAAAATAAAATAAGCTAAATATTTTAATTTTACAGATTATTTTTTGAGGGCAGTATAATATAACGAGAAATTTTGTAGACCTAAAATACATTATTTACACTAATTAAAATTGTTATTCTTGACCCTATATCTTGTTAGGTTTCACAAGGTCGTGTTTTCATGGTTTTTAAATGGATCATAGCATCCAGGTGCAGTCAA
Source organism: Leptobrachium leishanense (assembly GCA_009667805.1). NCBI lineage: Eukaryota > Metazoa > Chordata > Amphibia > Anura > Megophryidae > Leptobrachium > Leptobrachium leishanense. Next base: position 22,836,845 of record CM019069.1, read on the forward strand.
TACCCTCCCTACCTCGTTAAGGAGATGAACAGAATATCTCTTGCTGCAATGCAAAAGATTAGACATATGGCAGACCATCACGAGATGCTACGTGTGGCCTTGGCTTTCACTAGATTAAACAATCAGAGAAAATACTTGTTCAAGAATATTTCCAGTATAAACAGAAAATCTCTGCTAAACAGTTTTTAGTGTTCTAATCTAATCCATCATTTTGGGTATACGCTGGTGCATGTATAATTGAGTAAAAACCTGTAAATATTTTGGTGATGTATCTATCTGTTCGGAAAACAAAATGTATTTTTACCTTCTACACTGACACCACTGTGTGGACCATTTATGCAGGTCTATCAGGGTTTTCAGTAGGGATGTTCATGGCTGAAAAATTTGTTTAGTTTAGTTTTTAAATAATTTCGTTTCGATTTCGTCTCGCTTCGAATTTCATTTATCAATTCGATAGTTGATATCAATTCAAATTTTGGATCATTAAATAAAACCCCAATTAATACAATTTTGCTGTTAAAAGAAAAGCTAGGGTTAAATATTAAGCTGTGCCACAGCTTTAGTATTTGAGTCAAATTAAACAGTGAAACAAAATTAATTTTGTTTCATGAAGTCCTTTGCTGACTATTACTTTGTAAATTAAGATCAATTCGATAGTTGATATCAATTTGATAATTGATATCAACTATCGAATTTGAAATGAATTATTAAAATTTATCTTTTATGATGATGACACCGTGTATAACGAAATAAATTCGTTATATACCATTTCAAATTCGCATCGTATCGCTTCGTTATTTGGAAGTACTTCCGAACTACGAATTATCACATTTCTTTACAAATTCCGAAATTTTCCGAAACAAATGCACATCTCTAGTTTTCAGAAGTCATCCTCGGATGACTTACTATGTGACTTAAGTTACAATTTCCAGCACATTGTTATTGATAAAATGCCTTGTATGAAATATATTACAGATCCCGTTACATGTAATTAGATTTATTGCTGAAGAGTAACAGAATGTTTATACTGAGGACTTTGCACTTATGTATTCCTTCAATTGAGTTCAATATCTCACTCTTAAAATGAAGTTTTACATAGTCCGTCCTTTGTGTGGACACACGGTGAGTCCTCTGATGTGTGTTTCAGAACGCATTGCCAAGACCAAGGGACTTGATAACGTTACCTTCTCCTGGCATGAGAAAACCTCCTTTGAGTTCGAGAGTGAAGTAAAGGAATCAAAGCAACTTAAAAAATATGATTTTATCCACATGATCCAGGTAATATTTACTATTCTTCTATTAAAGGGACACTACACCGAAAAAGCAATGTCCTTATTGTGTTTATTTGATGTTGCTGATATCTTACATGTGCTTTGTTTTTCTCTTGTATGCTTAGTTAAAAATTATTTTACTCTGGATGCACCCAGTGACGCATTCATTGTGTGATATTTTGTATTGTAAAACACACACACACTCCTCACTCCTCACTCCTCACTCCTCAGGGCCGGTCCGACGATGGAGCAGCGCGGAGTGCTTGCTCCAGGCGGCAGATTTGAATAGCGGCAAATTTTTAGCGCCATCTTCTTGATTACTGGCGTCGGGCTGCCGCTGAGCACTATTTATTTTTTTGCCACGCGCTGGTGGCTGCATCTGTCTGCCGCCGCCGGAGTGTGGCTACATTGCGTGCCGGTGCCGCCTCTGGCCGCGCCCACCCATGACATTATAGCGTTTGAGGCCTTCCTGGCTTTATAGATTGGATTCCACTCACACCCTGTGCCCACAGGCTGGCCTGCTCTGTGTGATACAATGTATACAGACATGGGGCAGCATTAACCCATATGCGAAACAACGAGATCGCTCCCCGGCAGAAGAGAAGCATTGAGAAGGTACTAAGGGTTAAATGTTAAACACCAGTTTCCCTTTTTTCCCCTTTCATTCCGTGCACAGGGCAAGTGTAAGGTGGATGTGTCCTAGGGCAGCACAGGCTTCACATTGCTCTGGCCATGTATGTGTAGCTCAGGGGCAAGTCTCATCTCTTTTATTCATTCAATTATTTAACAGGAATTCAATGTTTAGTCACGAAGAGTGGAAAAACGCTTCCTTCCTCTTCTCAATGTCAGGAGATCTTCTTCATCTCTGGGGAAATGCAGATCTACCTGAAATGGTCTATAGGGGGCACTGACTGAGGCTTGACTGGGTCATGTGTCTGGTTCAACCTCAGGGCCTCCTGTTCGCACCCAGTCAGAGGGTTATGACCCAGTGATATACATATAGGCCAAGCAGGTGAGGGTTGACATTTGTTTCTGTAATATAGTTTTCTATTTTATTATAAAAAGATTAGAAATCAGTATAGTATTATTTGTTTTTGACAGCAGCATTACTCTAAAATATATTCTATAAAATTATGATGGGTGATTTTTTTTTTTTTTTTTTTTAACCCTTTCGCTGCTGAGGCTTTTCCCGCCCCTGTGCTGAGGTCATTTTTTACCTGTTTTGCGCATCATGTTTAAACCTGTTTTGAAGGCTTATTTTAGTATATGACATCGACATATTATATATCGTTCTTTCCGTCAGACTCGGTAGATTCATAATATGTCATTATTATATGTATACGTTATGTCATGTTTGTATATTATAACAAAAAATGCAATAAAATATGTATTTTCAATAATTTACAGCGTGTAAAGTGTTTTTTTTTCCACATTTTAACATGCGAGCAATTGCGGTTATATTTTGTATGGGGTGCGCTTGTTAAAAAAATTAGAGATGGGGTCTCGTTACATTTTTTTTTTGGGGAAAATGACACCATTTTTAACAAACGCACCGCATACAAAAATCGTTAATGCAGCATCATTGTTCACATTATAATTGAAATGGGAACAATATTGCTGCATTAACAAAACAACAAAAAAAAAAAGTGTTTATTTTTTTTTTTTTAATTTTTTTTTATTTTTATTTTTCTTTTTTTTTTTTTTACAATTTTTTTTTTACTTTCATGTTTGGTATCGTTGGAACGGCCATGCTCTGGCCGATCCAACGATATCAAAATTTAACCCCTAACTGCCACGGATCGGGAGATAGGGAGTTCATTGGAACTCCCTATCTCCACACTTCGTGGCAGTTAGGGGTTAATGCTAGGACTGGCGTCATCGTGCTGCGCACGATGACGCCAGTCCTCTGGGGGAGTTCCCGGAAGCTTGGCCGACATCCAAGATGTCGGCCAGCTCCCGGGAAGGATCGCAAATCGGCGCTTTTCAGCGCCGATTTGCGATCCAGCTCCCCAGGGGTTAATGCCAGGCATCATTTGGAAGGGCAGGCTGTGCCCTTCCAAATGATGCCTGGGTTAAGCCCCTGTGAGCCGCCGATCGGGAGGGAGAGAGGTCCGAAGGACCCCCCCCCCCCCCCTTTCAGGCGCCTCCTCCGCACATGCGGGGGGGGCGCCTGAATTATGTGTCATCGCGGGGGCGCGATGACACATAATAATGGCGGCCACTGCTCCGGATGCCGGGCTGACATCCAGGATGTCAGCCCGCACCGGAGGGGCCAGCGATCGGCCGGAACCCGGCCGAACGCTGACCCCAATGCGAGGACGCGCTCAGCGCGTCCTCCGCATACCAGCGGGAATGCTGAGGACGCGCTGAGCGCGTCCTTAGCATTCAAGTGGTTAAATTTTTTTAAAATTCTTTTATTTAGAGAATCATACATAACAGGAAATTCACGAAATCAGAACGTATGTATAAAAATACAGCCACGTAGGGCTGGCTAAGCTATTTACGAGGAACCAGGAGAAAATGCGCAGTGCAACGTAACACAGGACAAAAAAGGAGAAAGGTTGCAGGAGGTTCCAATGTCATGAAAAAGCGGTAGTAGTACTATGAAAAGTCGGTAGGGACCCATCCATAAAAAACAAGTGTCCCGAAAGGCCATTCCTCCAAGCCAATCGTGAGACCAGTGACTTGTAAACATAAGCTATTTAAGAGGAACTTGTGTGAAGCCTTCAAAGTGAGCACTTGGAGATCTTCTGGAGGTAGTCTGAGGTTAGACAGGAGGTAGAAAACCTACAAAAAGGTAACACTTGTTGGTTTTCAATCCATTCTTTTATAATGGCAGGCTTGGTCCAGTGTAAGAGCTGTCATGCATTTGTTTTTAGATCCAATTTTTGGAGGTTTGGAGTGTGCCTGATATGTAGGCAGCTCTCTTTATTGCAGCAGGAAATTGCCTGTTTGAAGTCTGAGATTTGTAAATTATCTGTTACACAAACTCAGGCTATGGCTATGACTGTTACAAAACCACTGCCACAGAGGCCTCCTAGGAGCGGCAGATGGACTACTGTAGGATCTGGTAGACTTAGAGTTGTGGATAGAAGGAATGTCCCACAATCTGTGGCTCTTCTTAATTCTTTTGAGGCACTTTCAGAGTGTAGTGGTGAGACGGAAGTAGGCTCAGACACCATAGTTGAGGAACCACCATCCCCTATGCCTAAGGTATGCAGGACTGCAACCAAGGACAAAAAGGAAAAGGTGGGGCTTGATAAAAGGCAATTGTTGCTGGGTGATTCTATCATAAGAGGTGTTGAGCTGGAGAGTAGTGGTTTGGTGAGATGTCTTCCTGGGGCTACTGCTCGTAGAGACAAGAGACCTATTCTCAATATTGTCAAACGAGCAAAGCAGCAAGGGGAAGTGGACGTTCTAGTCCATCTAGGGACAAATGACTTGGCTAGCAATGAGGTTTCTGAGATTAAGGAAGATTTTTGTGTTCTTGGAGGTGAAATACAGCAGATTGCATCCACTGTGTCATTCTCTGAAGTTTTGCCTGTGCATAACATTCAGGATAGGCAGATGCACAATAGGGAATTTAATTTGTGGCTTCGGGAATGGTGTCAGGAGCAAGGATTTGGCTTTGTGTCCCATGATAGCTCGAATTGGAGCAGAAAGGAACTGTATAAAAAAGATGGTTTGCATTTTACTCATAGGGGAACATATGTTCTCAGTGAGAAGTTCAAAGGTTTCTCAAAGGAATATTTAAACTAGGAGGGGGGGACAAAAGGGTAAAAAACAATCTGCCGATTGTCCCCCAAAACTAAATCGGAGGGTGCAAGCAACATGCGGGGGAAAAAAATGACAAGCTCAGAGTCGTGTCTATAAATGCTCACAGTTTAGTCAATAAAATAAATGAACTGGAGGCAATGATGGCAGCTAAAAAAGTAGATTTAGTGGCGGTTACTGAGACATGGTTCAGTGAGAAAAATAACTGGGACATAACAATACCGGGGTACTCTTTTTATATAGAAAAGACAGAGAAGGTAGGAAAGGAGGAGGAGTGGCCCTGTATGTGAAAAACAACATAAAAACGAACCAAATAAAAGTGAGCGAGGTGAACCTAGAGTCAGTTTGGGTTACGCTAACATTTGGCAATCCTACAGTAGCTCGTGTAGGTGTGATCTATAGACCCCCTGGACAAATAGAGCTAGATAATCTGCTGTTTGAGGAAATAGCCAAAATGGCAATGAAGGGGGAAGTTATTATCATGGGGGACTTTAATCTTCCTGATGTGAACTGGAAAACCAAAACAGCTGGGTGCACCAGGAGTACAAATATTCTAAACTCCTTACTGGGATTAACACAAGTAGTTGAGGCGTCAAATCGTAAAGAGGCCATATTGGATTTAATACTCACAAATGGAGGTTTGGTATCAGACGTTGTTGTAGGTGAAAATTTGGGATCTAGTGATCACCAGTCAGTATGGTTTAATATAAGAACAGGGATGGAGCCGCACCACACAAAAACAAAAGTTTTAGACTTTAACCCTTTCGCTGCTGAGGCTTTTCACACCTCTGTGCTGAGGTCATTTTTACCGGTTTTGCTCATCATGTTTAAACGTGTTTTTGAAGGCTTATTTTAGTACATGACCCAGACATATTATATATCGTTCTTTCCGTCAGACTCGGTAGATTCATAATATGTCATTATTATATATATACGTTATGTCATGTCTGTATATTATAACAAAAAATGCAATAAAATATGTATTTTCAATCATTTACAACGTGTAAAGTGTTTTTTTTCACTTTTTTAACATGCGAGCAATTGCGGTTATATTTTGTATGGGGTGCGCTTGTTAAAAAAATTAGAGATGGGGTCTCGTTACTTTTTTTTTTGTGGAAAATTACACGATTTTTAACAAACGCACCGCATACAAAAATCGTTAGTGCAGCATCATTGTTCACATTATAATTGAAATGGGAACAATATTGCTGCATTAACGAATCAAAAAAAATAAAAAATAAATGTTTATTTTTGTCACAGTTTTGGTATCGTTGGAACGGCCATGCTCTGGCCGATCCAACCATACCAAACTTTAACCCCTAACTGCCACCAACGGTGGAGATAGGGAGTTCCAATGAACTCCTTATCATCTCCACCGTTGGTGGCAGTTAGGGGTTAACTCTAGGACTGGCGTCATCGTGCTATGCACGATGACGCCAGTCCTCAGGGGGAGTTCCGGAGGCTTGGCCGACATCCAAGATGTCGGCCAGCTCCGGGAAAGGATCATGAACCGGCGCTTTTCAGCGCCGATTCGCGATCCAGCTCCCCAGGGGTTAATGCCAGGCACCATTTGGAAGGGCAGGCTTTGCCCTTCCAAATGGTGCCTGGGTTAACCCCCGCAACGCTGCCGATCGGGAGGGAGAGAGGTCCGAAGGACCTCCCCCCTCCCTTTCAGGCGCCTCCTCCGCACATGCGGGGGGGTGCCTGAATTAGGTGTCATCGCGATGACACCTAATTTCATCGGCGGCGGTTCCAGATGCTGGATGTCAGCCCGCACCGGGGGGGCCAGCGATCGGCCGGAACCCGGCCGAACGCTTACCCCAAAGGGAGGACGCGCTCAGCGCGTCCTCCGCACAGTGGGAGCCATGTGGAGGACGCGCTGATAGCGTCCTCCGCATGGAAGTGGTTAAAAAAACAGAATTTTCGAAAATGAGATTTTGTATGAAGGAGTCATCAGACTGGAGGAGTTTAAAGGGAGTCCAGGAGAAATGGGATTATTTAAAGATAGCATTCAATAATTCTAAAACAACTCAGAGTGAAGAAGATAGGCAAACCTATAAGATTAGGCAGAAAGAGGCAAAGCAATTTATAAGAGCTTCCAAAGCACACGCAGCAGAGAAAATGGCTCAATCGGTAAAAAAGGGGGACAAAACATTTTTTAGATACATAAACGAGAAAAGAAAAGTAAAACATGGATTAGTTAGATTAAAAACAAAGGAAGGAAGGTATGTAGAAGAGGATAAAAGTCTCGCTGACTGCCTCAATGAATATTTTTGTTCAGTCTTTGCAGAAGAAAAGGAAGGAAAGGGACCTCAGTTAGGAGGAAACACTAATGAGACATTTATATATCAGTTTACAGAGGAGGAGGTTCTACAGCAGCTGTCTAAAGTAAAGACAAATAAGTCAATGGGGCCTGATGGGATCCACCCTAAATTATTAAGAGCTCAGTGATGTAATAGCAAAACCATTAACAGATTTATTTAACCAATCCTTGGTAACGGGAGTCGTCCCAGAAGACTGGAAATTAGAAAATGTTGTGCCCATTTACAAGAAGGGTAGTAGGGAGGAATCGGGGAACTATAGGCCAGTTAGTCTTACGTCAGTAGTGGGGAAATTAATGTAAACCATGTTAAAGGAAAGGATTGTTGAACATCTAAAAACACATAGATTACAGGATCAGAAACAACATGGGTTTACCTCAGGGAGATCATGCCAAACTAATCGTATTGATTTTTTTTTTGATTGGGTAACAAAAATAATAGACACAGGTGGTGCAGTAGACATTGCTTATTTCGATTTCAGTAAGGCTTTTGATACTGCTCCACATAGAAGGTTTATCAATAAATTGCAATCTTTTGAGCTTGGATTCCAATATTGTTTAATGGATTAGGCAGTGACTGAGTGACAGGCAACAGAGGGTTGTGGTAAATGGAGTTTATTCGGCGCAAGGTCTTGTTACCAGTGGGGTACCTCAGGGGTCAGTACTTGGACCCATTCTCTTTAATATTTTTATTAGTGATATTGCAGAAGGTATTAATGGGAAAGTATGTCTTTTTGCTGATGACACAAAGATTTGCAACAGGGTTGACGTTCCTGGAGGGATCAGCCAAATGACAAATGATTTAGGTAAACTAAAAAAATGGTCGGAACTGTGGCAATTGAGTTTTAACGTGGATAAGTGCAAGATAATGCACCTGGGACGTAAAAACCCAAGGGCTGAATATAGAATATTTGATACAGTCCTAACCTCAACATCTGAGGGTTGGGATTTAGGGGTTATTATTTCAGAGGATCTAAGGGTAAGTAGTCAATGTAATAGAGCAGCAGGAAATGCTAGCAGAATGCTTGGTTGTGTAGGGAGAGGTATTAGCAGTAGGAAAAGGGAAGTGCTCATGCCACTGTACCGAGCACTGGTGAGACCTCACTTGGAGTACTGTGTGCAGTACTGGAGACCGTATCTCCAGAAGGATATAAACATCTTAGAGAGAGTTCAGAGAAGGGCTACTAAAATGGTGTACGGCTTGAAGGAGAAAAGTTACCAAGAAAGGCTTAATGATCTTAACATGTACAGCTTGGAAAAAAGACGAGACAGAGGAGATATGATAGAAACATTTAAATACGTAAAGGGAATCCACAAGGTAGAGGAAGGGAGTATATTTAAAAGGAAACAAAATAGCAAAACAAGAGGACATAGTCTTAGATTAGAGGGGCAAAGGTTTAAAAGTAACATCAGGAAGCATTATTCTACTGAGAGGGTGGTGGATACATGGAACAGTCTTCCAGTAGAAGTGGTAGAGGCCAAAACAGTAATTGAATTTAAGCAAGCATGGGATAGGCATAAGGCTAACCTAAACAAAAGATAAATCCAGGTAAAGTATCCATGTAATTGGGCAGACTAGATAGGCCGAAAGGTTCTTATCTGCTGACATTTTTCTATGTTTTTCTATAAGGTAAAAGCAGGGGGGGGGAGGTTAACAACGCTCAGTCTTCAGCAAAAACAGTCAAAAAAGACCTGTAACAATCATAACAAAATCCAGAGAACTCGAATACTAATCAGAAAAATGCGGTGGGAGGGGAATGATAGGCCTCAATCCGGTTGTAACTCCAATTGATCTGGCGACCGTCCCGCTGCTGCAAGATCAGACCAGGCCATCGAGGGATCAGTGATCGTGTAGGATAAGTTGGCATGCGTCACTACCAGTGAACCCGCCAGGCCCCATCTGTAGCGAATCCCTTTGCGACGAAGGGTAGTTGTCTCGTCCCGAAATCGTCGGTGGGCCAGTAGGGTCTGGAACGGGAGGTCATGATACAGTGACAGTGTAGAGCCCTCAAAATGCACGGGTTCCTGTGCGCCAGGAGTATTCATAAGCTTCACTTTAAAGGCAACATCTCAGAACGCCACTACCACATCTCCAGGCGTCCCCGTGGGGGTCGCCGCTGGTCGTCGTACCCGGAACACTGACCCAACCACACCAGGAGTATCAGTAAGGAGTCCAGAAACCTGTAGAGCCATGTGAGCAACATAAGGCGACAACTCCGCTGTCGAGACCGAAGCTGGGATTCCTCTGACCCTGATATTACCCCGACAATGTCGAGTTTCTAGTATCTCCACAGAGCAGGTCAGGACCTCAACCTGGGAGCTGAGTCTGCTCCATCTGTACCTCAATGGTCTTCGCCTGTACCTCCGTCACCTGTGCACGCACCACGTCAACCTCTGCTCGGACCGCTGCCACTTCAGGTCTCCATATCTCCCGTATTTCCCGCAGCTCATCCAAGATCTTACGAAGGTCGCCTTTCGTGGAGGGGAGGTGTACATCCTCTTCTCGGATCCGTGTCCCAGCAGAATCGGTGTATGGGTCGACAGTCCCAACTCCTTCCACTAGCGCTCGGGGCTCCGGTCTCAAACCTGGCTGTTGGTCTGAGGTTATGCTACTACCAGCGGAGAGCCGGCGATCCTCAGCTGAAACCCCATCCGAGACTTCTGGCGCGTCCAGCGAGGCTCCCGAGGATGCTGCCAGCGCTGCTTTGCGTTTTTTCTGTGCTTGTTTTTTCGCAGCTGCTGAGAGGGGTCGCGTGTCCGATGCCTGGGACTCTGGTGTAACCCATGTCATCCCAGCAGTACCCCCACGAGGCCAGGAGGAGCAGTCGTCGTCACCAGACGAATCATAACAAGGAGGAAGGGAGAGGGAGAGTGCCGCACGCCTGGAAGCAGACCCACCTGGCAGGTGAGGTAGAGTCCCGGATGTCCCGCTGGTGTTATTTTTTTTTTCTTCTTTTTTTTTTTTTTTTTTTTTTTTTTCCCCCCTTCTGTGTCCGGCTGCTAGGCATGGCTGGGTATGGGCTGGCTCAGAGATGTAAGGCCCCAGTGAAACAGTCCCAGGCCGCACGTAGGCTTCTAAAATGGCCGCCGCCACAAGGCCCAAACCGCTCAGGGACCCAAAATCCGTCGGGGAACTTGCAGGTCGAGGTCAGGTAAAGAGTAAAAGTCCAAGGTCTGTGGGAGCCAACTGGGTGAGCGGGCGGGTTAAAAATTGCTAAAAAGCCACCGCTGCAGAGGAGCCCCTCCAAAATGCGACTGTTCGCTGCCACGTGTAGCTCCGCCACCGATGGGTGATTTTAATTGTTTTGTTCATTCACAAAGTGTTTTTTTATTTTTTATTTTGGGGGAGCAGCATTTCATCCTTCGCTCCAGGCAGCACAGTTGCTTGGGCCGGCCCTGTTGCTCCTCAATGGGTGGCTTTGGCCATAGAGTGGAGTGAATGGGTCAGTCACCGACTCACATCATTGTATTCAAAGGTTATAAACAGGGGTATATTAGTCTTTTAAGCCCCCTGTCTTATCAATCAGCTGCCATCTCCTACAACAATGGCCTCCTGCCTCCTTATCTAAACCTTCCCTCTTCCACCTCATTAACTGTTAAATATTGTAGATTAAATAATCGTAAAACTTTGCACAGATTTTGTTAAATGTTTTGGTAAATGTTGCATCAAGGTAAAAATCCACAAAATGGAAACAGGAGAAACAATTTTTTTCTTTTATACATACAATTACTTCAAAGTATGGGCCCTATCACAATCTTTGTGCAAAAAATGCTCGCGCAGCCCGTTAATTTGTGCACGAAGCGTTAAACGTTAACGCGCGTAAATTAACGCTGGTATTACAATCCGCGACCATTTTTTTCATGCGTCGAAAAATTGCACACGTAAAACGGATGCACAAAAACGCGCGCGCATTAACGTTGCGTGCAGAAATCGGTGTGCGGACTGTTTTTTTCACGCGATTCAGCCAATCAGAATTAAGAACCACAATTGTCTCCCGTTAAGTTTTTGCGCCTGTCAAAATCTGAGTATATATGCTGCAGCAATAAAAAATGCACACAACTTCTCAATTTTATTGTTTTGGGTATGTGTAGAATGTGTAACTATACTTTGCTGTATTTTTTCTGGGCTGGTGTATTTGGTTTCGGCCAAGTTGATAGAATTTGCCATTAACACCAGCTTTTCAAAGACGTCAAAATTATGCGCGCAAATGCTGTGTGTTAAAAACTGCGCATATATTGTAATACCAAACGCATTTGCGCTCACAATGTTATGTATAGGACACGCGCAGTACAGTACGCTCTCAAAGGGTTCGCGCAGGTTCACCCGCATTAGATGAATGTGCGCGTTTGTTGCGCTGACTTTGTAATACGATGTTCAGCGCAAAGGGTTAATGCATTTTGTGCACGTGTTAACATTTGTGTGAAGAATGTAATAGAGCCTAAGGTGTTTTATAATGTGGTTTTATTTGTAATGCACAAGTAATCTAGATATAGCTCACGTAAGTGTCCCTTTTAATCCTGTCAATGACCATTTAAGTGAGTTCTTGCGTATCAACATGAAAATGCAACCTGAGATTTTAGTCAAATCCTAACATCCATGGGCCCTATTCCAAGCCTGGTGTAAACTTAACCAGAGTTGTTGTAAACACACCTATTCCATAGTTAAGATAACTACACGTAACGTCTCCTGTATTTCCTTATCGAATAAAATCGCTATTCTGCTCTTGCTGCAAACTAGCAGCTTCAATGTAGCCTTTCCCTGCGAGCGGTTACTTTAACGTCTCCTATACTTACAGGGTTATTCAAAGACCATCGAAAAGCCACCGCACGTTCGGTGACTTTTCGTTCTCTTCAATTCGGTTTGTTTTGCCGATCCCATTCCGGCGACCCTGCGGTATATTCAGCAAGCACCACAGGGTACCCGAATTGCAGGGAAAAGCCGCCGCAAACCCGACGAAAACTCACGGCAAAACCAGGGAGAACGCACACCGAAACCCACAAAAACATCTTGATTAAAACGCCAGAAAAACCCGAGCAGGAGCCAATCACACGCAGCGCAGCTATAAATAAAGACATATTTCACTGCAGAATATTATAATCAACGGTTTATTAGATATTGAATTAAAACGGGAATATTTTTAACATTGAAGTTTATGGGATTCGCCTTAATAAATCTGCCGAATTAAACCACCGAACGGCAGGGCATTTCGGGAACCTTTCACTGCTGGATTTTGTTCTCTGAATAGACGAAGCATTGGTTCTCTATGGGGATTTCACTGACCTCGAACAGGCAACGAACAGGCACCGTATGTGCAGGCAATTCGCCAGGATTTGGCGAATTGCCTGCTCTCTGTATAGCCGAATGGACAAGAAAGGTAACCGTTCGGAACTGTTTGGAAAATTCTAGCAGGGTTATTCATTCTCCAGTCATTCTCCTGCTTTTCACCGCTCTCTGAATAACCCTGTATATTTTCGGCGAAGAGGAATCACCAAAGAAAGGTCGAAAATTAGAGCACTGAAATTATGGTGCTTTGTGAATAGACCCTTTTATCAGTTTATTAGTTTACCGTGAAATAAATTAGGGAAATAATCCCAGTCACAGTTTATAATGATTTTATAATATAAATAATAATTACAATAAAAATAGGATGGCGCATCCGTAGTGTTGTATCAAATGGGGGTACCCAGAACAGATATTTCAGTTGGGCCACCCCAATCACTTCCACGTCCACTTTCAATCTGAAAACATGGGGACAGTATATTGTGTATTATTTTTAAAAAAATAATATAATGTATTAATATCCAAAAAAAAAACACACACATTGAAGAGCACATAAACAAATGTGAATACGCGCATTGGTCACAAAGACTCAGACCTCCCGATCAAGTTCCTAAATGGTCCATAAACCGCCCAGGGGACCCGAATCTACTTGGCTGGCCTACATCTACACAGATACTTTCTCCTTATCTTTTAAGTGAGATCGTTTTCACAACCTCCCTTTTACCTTCCCATCATTGCTACGAAATAGGCCGGTTTAGACCAGAATGTATTCGTAGGCAGGACACGGTGAGAGGGGGGATTATTGGGGATGTGACCGTTGAATTTGAAGTGTATAAAGTCTTTGTACAATTGAATATCTGGTCACTCAGACTTTTTGACACACACATGCCCCTGTACGGAGCCATGCAGTTTTTTAAAAAAAAACGTGGCCACGTGATATCCCTTGGCGTGCGCACGAGATCACTATTTTGTGCTCACGCAGAGGTTGCCCGAGCCAGGCTTTAAAGCATAAAGTTGCCAACAGAGCAGTGTGTTACATTGAGCTTGTCTGTGGCTCAGCGCGTTAATACTACTGCTTAGTAATGAGGAGGGTGCGAGATCAAATCAAGCGGCACAAGTTTTTTTATTTTTATTTTTTTAAATCTCATTTAACTGTCTCTTTTACCTTCCAAAGCAAGCACCAAAATAATGATGATAATTTCATAATACTACCATTATTTTGGTGTTTGCTATGGAAGGTAAAATTATTAATTTTACCTTCCATAGCAAACACCAAAATAATGGTAGTATTCTGAAATTATCATCATTATTTTGGTGCTTGCGTTGGAAGGTATAATAGAGACAGACTTAAAAAAATAAAAATAATAAACATGTGCCGCTATGATTCCAAGTTGCACCCCTCTCATTACAAAGCAGTAGTATTAACACACTGAGCCACAGACAAACTCATTGTAACACGCTGCTCTGTAGTTAACTTTATGATTTGAACTCGCACCCTCCTCGTTACTAAGCAGTGGTGTCAACGCACTGAGCCACAGACAAGCTCAATGTAATACACTGCTCTGTTGGTAACTTTATGATTTAAAGCCTGGCTCGGGTAACCTCCTATGTGCACACAAAATAGCGATCTTGTGCGCACGCCAAGGGTTCTCGTGGCCATGTTTAAAAAGAAAAAAAAAACACTGCATGACACCAGCAGGGCTCCGTACCCGTGTCTCTCCGCTGGAGAAATAAACGTGCGTCCTGGAAAGAGACTTGTGTCTGTGTGGTTTCCTGAGCGTAGACAACGATCTTCCTGGGTAAATCCGCTACAACACTACATACACACGTTAGAAACGTTACACACACTTGGCACACGTTACAGATACACGTTACACATATACAGCCTACGTATTTTGCAAAAATATTTGTGTACCTATAATTGAGAAGAGGTGGGTGTCCAGGGTTTGAGTTGAGGGGAGGTGGGATGGTTTTACATGTGGGTCTCTTTCAGTTGTCCTGTAAGGCGCCCCAAGATTTCCGATGGCAGCCCTGATTACACAACTGTCACCAGTTCCAATGAGCACAAAGATCATTAATTACGATTTCATGCAAAGAAGCCGTTTCCTACTAGCACCATCTACCAAATACAGTTTTTTATTTTTTTAGTATTGTGCTTTAAAATTGACTCTTTCCCTATTGCTGATCTTTTCTTTAGATGTTATATTATGTAAAAGATGTGGAGGCCACATTAAAGTTCTTCAGCAGCTGCCTGGCACCCAAAGGAAAGCTCGTTATAAGCCTTGTATCCGGTAAGTTACTGATGCAATTATTATTTTGGAGTTTTAATGTTATCTTCCACAACATTTTGAGTGTTCTTTTTTCCCTCCGCATTAATTGTTATCATGTGACGGGTGAGACATAAAAGCAAGACACGCAGCTCTCCTTCATGTTTCCTCCTCCTCCTGTTTCTATCCCCTCACCCATCTAGATTGTAAATTCCCACAGGAATAGGGCCCTCACCTCCTCCTATATCTGCTGGCAGCAATACTGACCTTCTCCTGTATGTATTGTAGAATTGTCCTGTCTTTAACCTTTGCACCTTGTACAGCGCTGCGGACTGTGTTGGCGCTTAATAAATAATAATAATGGATGACAACCAAGAGTTGACGTCTCATGAGGCACACACAGACTTCAACAATGCAAATCCAAGAGCCTCCAATAATCTCTTCACTGCTGAGATCGACTATACTCAATCTGCAAGACACCTCCTGGTGCCCGGACATTGAGTATAGCTGATATGGAATTCCACCGGAGCAATGTAAAATTATTTTACTTTTTATCGCAAGTTAAATCCATTTGCATTTGGGCTCTAGAACATCCCCTGAAGGTTTAGTATTGTGGACATGATGTCTAAAGAGCTAACATTTTTTTTAAAACTGGCGGGGAATGTGTCTGAGCAACATCTCCCCAGCTGATACTGCACAGAGCTGCAGTAACTCCTTTTGGCCAGCAGACGTCGACATCTCCCTGCAAAGTATGTTATTACAATAAGGAACACATTGGGAATATTCCCACATTTCTTACTTTATAAGTAATTACAAATTATTTTCCAACAAACCACTTGTTCCTGACAGTGTTGTTCTGGAAGATCCCTCAGTAGTGAAGGGGTTAAAGTCATCAGTAGTTTTATTTTAGCTGTTGTTTTTTTTTTTTTTTTTTTTTCTCTCTTGGCCAATAAACATTATACCTAGGACTATCTGGGTTATTAAAGAGAATCAAAGTCACTGCACGTTCAGTGACTTTTCGTTCTCATCAATTCGGTGCGATTTGGCGATCCCATTTCGGCGACCCTGCGGTGTATTCAGCAAGCACCACAGGGCTGTCGAAGTGCAGGGAAAAGCTGCCGCAAACCCGACGAACGCTCAACGCTCAACGCAAAACACGTTGAATGCACACCGAAACCCACAAAAACATCTGGATTAACCCTGCCGAAAATGCTGGAGAAACCCGAGCAGGAGCCGATCACAGCGCAGAGCAGCCGCCGGAAAAACCCGACACCGCAGACGAATGGAGCGAAAAAAACAGTACGCTTGAATGTTTGAAAAGTGAAACGCTGTTTGCAAAGAAACTACTGAGCGAAAATGTCTGAAATTTACATATAAGATCCAATGAATGATAATAAAAAGGGCTGTTACAGAAAAAAACGATTAAAAAAAACAGACATTTGTTTATGCCAAAAATGCTTAAAAGATCCTAAAAAATCTATAAATAGACTTTTTACTGCAGAATATTATAATCAACGGTTTATTAGATATCGATTTAAAACGGGAATATTTTTAACGTTGAAGCCTATGGGATTCACCTGAATTAACCTGCCGAATTAAACCACCGAACAGCAGGACATTTTGGCAACCTTTCACTGCTGGTTTGTGTTCTCTGAATAGCCGAAGCAGTGCTTTTTTTATGGAGATTTCACTGCCCTCGAACAGGCACCGTATGTGCAGGCAATTCGCCAAGATTTGGAGACCTGCCTGCTCTCTGAATAGACGAATGGTAACCGAATGCTGAATTTCAGCATTCGGTTACCTTTCGGCCACAATTCGAGCTCTTTGAATAACCCTGTATGTCACATATAGCATTTCGTGTTATTTTTACTAATAGATTTAATTTATCATGTTTTAAAATTATTATTTTTTTTCCGTAGAGAAAAGCGGGTGGCCTATCCTATGGCAAAAATATGGCTCCCGTCTGCCTTTAAATGATCTCTGCTTCCAAGTAACATCAGGCGGCGTCCAGGACATACTGAATTCTATGGGTGCAAAATACGAGAGCTACAACTTGCATTCTCATACGAACATAACAGAATGTTTTGTCGAAGGTGACCATAACGGCGAGCTCCTCTTGGACTTTTTGACAGACACTTGTGAGTTCAACAAAAACGCGCCCTCTGATCTGAGGGATCAGGTCCTGCACGACCTCAAGAGTCTGGAGTTCAGTGCGTCCAAAGACGGGAAAATCCTTTTCCGTAATAAAGCCAGTGTAATCGTGGTTGAAAGTCCATGATCCGCTGCCATACTCAATCCATCCAGCCGAGCAGTCCGGCACCAGAAAACGATCTATTTTTGTAGAATTTATTAAATTGACGTGTATTAAATTATTCGACTGTGTGTGTGTGATGTAGAAATACTATGTTTCTGTTAAAAAGCTTTCAGTGGACACATTAAGGCTGGTGTCAGACGAGCGCACTATGTGCCTTCTGGCGTCCGTCGCAGCATTGTGACGCTGCGACGGGGCCAGCCACACGCTGTTGCGCGCGCAACAGCAGCCGTGCTGCGTCCATGCAGCAGCCCTCTCATTCAAAGCGCTAGGACACGCATTGACTGAGCTGCAAAGCGCGATCCTCCATAAGAGGATCGAGCCTTGCCGCACTGAGCGCACTAATGCAGCTATATTAAAAAAAAACATCAATATAGTGTTACTTTTTTATTGTAACGATTATTATTAACTGCCTTATTGTGTGTTATAAGTATAACTATTTAATAATAGTTCTAATAAAAAACACTGTATTGTTGTTTTTTTTTGTTAATGTGTTTATAATATATAGTATGTGTGTGGTTTTTTTTTTATATTTTTTTTTTGTTTTTTATAACCCACAATAAAAAAAATGCCACCCCGCAGGTAATAAATCACAAAGAAATCGCAGGTGACCTGCCTTGATTTCCTGTCTACAGCATATGGATTATACATGTTGCAGGGCAGCACTTTCCCTGTGCTCTCCCTCTGCATGACATAGTAATATGTGTCCAGGAAAACATGGCCGACCTCGCAACCCTAGGAGGAGCACAGAGAAAAGTGCTGCCCTGCAACATGTATAAATCATATGCTGCAGGATTATGGGATTCCTTTTTGATTTCGTACCTGCAGTGTATGGATTATACATGTCGCAGGGTGGTGCGCTGTGCACTAGCATGAATAAATGTGTCCAGGGAAACATGGCCGATCGGGCAATCCTAGTAAAGCGCCAACGTATTCCTCAGCGCTACACAATATGTAGGACAAAATAAACCTGAAATTAACAAGTGAGTTTGACACACGCAGAACGATGGGAAAAGAGGGCCTTGCTGAAGAGCTTACAAGCAGGGGTCAAGTCATGGAGGAACGAATGAGTGCGCAGTTCCTCTACTATATTTTCAGAGGGAGCTGAGTTTCTGTTGGTTCCACACACGATAAGGCTGGGGTCAGACGAGCGCACTTTTTGCATCCGTCTGACCGTACTGTTTGCTGTCCGTCGTAGCTTTTCAAAGGAGTCAAAAGAGAACAACACACAAAGCATGTGCACACTTTTCACGCGCAGACAACACATGTTGCGACGGACGCCAAAAAGGCATCGACGAGAAAAAGCTAGACAGACGTAGAGACGGACATAGAGAAACACCTACATACAGCATTTTTTTTATTTTTCTCAACATCAGTCAAAGCTAACTGATACAATGTAACCACAATCTCATCGTTATAAAGTGCATCCGTTAGTGTGCGCAATCAGTGCGCTTGTCTAACCCCAGCCTTAAACTTGTAGTCAGGTGTTCAATCATATCTTTCCCTGTTAGGTCACAATAATTAATTGATAATAATATAGACTTTACCATATTTTTTTGCTAAAATCCATATACAGTCAGGTCCAGAAATATTGGGACATCGACACAATTCTAACATCTTTGGCTCTATACACCACAATGGAGTTGGAATGAAACAAACCCAATGTGCTTTAACTGCAGACTGTCAGCTTTAATTTGAGGGTATGTTCATCCAACTCAGGTGAACGGTGTAGGACTTACAGAAGTTTGCAGATGTGCCTCCCACTTGTTAAGAGACAAAAGGTAATGGGACAATTGGCTTCTCAGCTGTTCCATGGCCAGGTGTGTGATATTCCCTCATTACCCCAGAGTTCATTTCAAGTGTGCTATTTGCATTTGGAATCTGTTGCTGTCAACTCTCAAGATGAGATCCAAAGAGCTGTCACTATCAGTGAAGCAAGCCATTATTATTATTCTTTATTTATAAAGTGCCAGCATATTCCGCAGTGCTGTACAATAAGCACAGTATAGACAGGGTTACAATACATTGAACAACATTTGACAAACAATACAGGAGGAGATGAGGGCCCTATTCCCGTAGGAACTCACAATCAGGGAGGGTTGGGGTTGGAAACAGAAGGAGAGGACTGTAAGGTGAGAGTGATTGATGGTTGCGTCAGTGAGTTGGGTGGTAGGCTCCCCTAAATAGGAATGTTTTCAGGGAGCTTTTGAAGGAAGAGAAGTTAGGGGAAAGTCTGACAGTACGAGGGAGAGCGTTCCAGAGAGTGGGGGCTGCGCGTGAGAAATCCTGCAGTCTATCATGGGAAGAGGTGATGCGGGGAGAAGCTAGGCGCAGGTCACTGTTTGACCTTAGGGAGCGGGCTGGGGTGTATTTGGTGATTAGTGGGGAGCTGAGTTAGTGAGGGTTTTGTAGGTAAGGATAAGGATTTTGAACTTAATTCTGCAGTGGATGGGGAGCCAGTGAAGGGACTCGCAGAGGGGAGCGGCAGAGACAGAGCGGCGGGTGAGGTGAATTAGCCTGGCGGAGGCGTTCAGGATGGATTGTAGGGGGAGAGGTGGGACAGAGGGAGGCCAGATAAGAGATTATTGCAATAGTCGAGTCGGAGATTTACCAGGGCGTGTATGAGTTGTTTTTGGTGACAGCGGTAAGAAATGGCCGAATTCTGGAAATATTACGCAGTTGGTATCGGCAGGAGGAGGAAAGAGACTTGATGTGGGGAATGAAGGAAAGAGCAGAGTCAAGTGTAACTCCAAGGCAGCGAACTTGGTTTGATGGGGAGATAGTGATACCCTCCACCATGATAGAGAAGTCAGGAGGTGGGGAGGCATTGGAGAGGAATAAGTAGGAGTTCAGTCTTTGACATGTTGATCTTTAGGTGGTGGGAGGCCATCCAGGAGGAGATGCCAGATAAACAGTCACTGACATTTGAAAGAACAGGGGGAGAGAGATCAGGGGTAGAGAGGTAGATCTGAGTGTCATCAGCGTAGAGGTGGTAATTAAAGCCAAAGCTGTTGATGATTTTGCCCAGAGAGGAGGTGTAGATGGAAAAGAGCAGAGGACCAAGGACAGAGCCTTGAGGTACACCAACAGATAGAGCAAATGAGGAGGAGGAGTTACCAGCAAAGGACACACAGAAGGACCTGTTGGATAAATAGGAGTCAACCCAAGCAAGTGCAGTGTCACCGAGACCCAGAGAGTTGAGGGTCTGTAGAAGGAGGGGGTGGTCAACAGTGTCAAAAGCAGCCGAGAGGTCAAGCAGGATGAGAATAGAATAGTGGCCGTGTTTTTTAGCAGTTAGGAGGTCGTTGGTGACTTTGGTGAGGGCAGTTTCAGTTGAGTGTAGGGGACGGAAGCCAGATTGCAGGGGGTCAAGTAGGGAATTGGAGGACAGGAAGAGGGAGAGGCGGTTGAAGACTAGTTTTTCTAAGAGCTTTGATGTGAAGGGAAGCAGGGATACAGGGCGGTAATTGGATGGAGAGTTGGGATCTAGGGATGGTTTCTTTAGTAAAGGGGTAACTAGCGCGTGTTTGAAGGCAGATGGAAAGGAGCCAGTGGAGAGAGATAGGTTGAAGATGTGTGTGAGAGCAGGGGTGAGGGAGGAGGAGAGCGGAGGAATTAGATGTGAGGGAATGGGGTCGAGCGTGCACGTGGTGAGATGTGAGGAGGACAATAAGGAATTGACTTCCTCCTCAGTGGCTGGGAGAAAGCGGCAGAGGGTGGCAGAGGGGACCTGTGGGAGTGGAGGTGGCAGATAACTATCTTCTGTTGGGATGTTACTTCTGATAGAGTTTTACTGAGGAAGTAGTCTGCCAGGTCTTGAGCGCTGAAGGCAGCTGTGGGGGGAGGTGCAGGTGGGTAGAGGAGGGTGTTGAAGGTGGACCAGAGCTGTTTAGGGTTGGAGGACAGCGTAGATATAAGAGATGAGAAGAAGGATTGTTTGGCCAAGTGGAGGGCAGAGGTGTATGACCGGAGAATAAACTTGAAGTGAACAAAATCAGCTTCAGAGCGGGATTTCCTCCAGGCACGCTCTGCGGTGCGGGAGCATCTTTGCAGGTAGCGAGTCTGGAGGGTGTGCCAGGGCTGAAGCTGGCGGTGTGGGGCCTTACAGAGTCGAAGAGGAGCAAGAGTGTCTAGAGCAGAGATAAGCGTCGTGTTGTAGTGATTAGTGGCAGCATCAGGGCAGGTGAAGGATGAGGTATGAGGGAGGTGGTGAAGTAGGTTGGAGAATTGATGGGGGTCCACAGCATGTAGATTTCTGCAAGTGTGTGTGCAGGGTGGGGGAGCAGGGTGTTTAGGAAGTCCAGATAGGTTGAAAGAGAGAAGGTGGTGGTCAGAGATGGGGAAAGGGCAACAGTTGAACTCAGAAATGGAGCAGAGGTTGGAAAAGACAAGGTCAATAGCGTGACCATCGCGGTAGGTAGGGAGGAGGGAGGATTGTGTGAGTCCAAGGGAGGACGTGAGTGAAAGAAGTTTGGAGGCAGCAGGGGCGGAAGGATCGTCAATGGGAATGTTGAAGTCCCCGAGAATTAAGCATGGAAGATTAGAAGACAGGAAGTGAGAAAGCCAGTTAGCAAAGTGGTCAAAGAACTGGGAGGTTGGTCCCGTTGGGCGGTAGATGACTGCCATCTTGAGAGCCAGAGGAGAGAGCAGTGTGTCTCGAAGGAGGAGAAGGAGAGGGATGGGGGTGGAGGGAGATGCTGGTAGGTACAGGTGGGAGAGAGCAGGAGTCCGACCCCGCCACCATTTCTCTCACCCGGTCTGGGGGTATGGCTCAAGTGTAGACCGCCATGTGAGAGAGCAGCAACGGAGGCCATGTCAGAGGGAGTTAGCCAGGTTTTAGTTAAAGCTAGGAGGTTGAAGGAGTTTGAAAGGAAGAGGTCATGGATTGCTGTGAGTTTGTTGCACACAGCGCGAGCGTTCCAGAGGGCGCAGGAGAAAGAGGACAGGCGCTGAGGGATTATGAGAATGAGGTTGCTGGGCTTGCAGGGAGGTGATTTATGTGCGATGGAGATAGGATGAGAGGGAAGTATTGGATGTGTTGTGGGGCCAGGGTTAGGGGATATGTCACCTGAATAGAGTAACAGCAGGAGGGTGAGAAAGAGAAGGTGGGAATGGGATTTGTGGGAGTGGGAGTGATTGGCAGCACGAGAGTTAGAGGGAGACCATGTTCTGAGGAAACAGAGGAGCTCATGTGAGGCCATCATGTGGGACGAGAGGAGGGAGGGGGAGATGCAGATAGTGTAGGAGTCGGTGGTAGAGGGGCAGGAGTTCCATTTAAGGAGAAAGGTAGAAGTAAAGAGTAGAAGCGTGAGAGAAAGCATCATATAGACGTGTGTTTACCCGGACTAAAAAGTGGGCCTTGCAGTTCCTTCCTCTAGTCCCGCAACTCCAGGAATCAACTCTGAACGTCCACTTGGGGATGTCACAAGAGCCAAGGCTCACTAGAGCCAGTGTTAGTGGTTATATAGGGCGGACTGATTGCATTCAGGCAGTTAGAAGGTAAACACCTGAAGCTGGATGGGCTGTGTCAATAGGGCAGGAGATTCACATGCTAATTAGCAAAGCAAATGGTGGAGAAAAACAAAAATAAATTAAAAAAAAAACAGAAAAAGACCAAGGTAACGTTACAATGTGGGTGCCTGCGAATACTGGGTGATGGGGGTCCTACCAGCAAAAGTATGCAGGGGATCAGTTGAGATGTGGGTGTCTGTGGATGATGGGTGATAATGACCTACCTGTGGAGAGAGGAGACACAGGAATTAGGGATCGTGATGGTGGATGGCATAGGGGGATCTTGGATAAAACTCCAGGAATCAACTCTGAACGTCCACTTAGGGATGCCACTTGGGGATGTCACAGCCATCATTAGGCTGAAGAAACAAAACAAACCCATCAGAGAGATAGCAAAAACATTAGGCGTGGCCAAAACAACTGTTTGGAACATTCTCAAAAAGAAGGAATGCACCGGTGAGCTCAGCAACACCGAAAGACCCGGGAGACCATGGAAAACAACTGTGGTGGATGACCAAAGAATTCTTTCCCTGGTGAAGAAAACACCCTTCACAACAGTTGGCCAGATCAAGAACACTCTCCAGGAGGTAGGTGTATGTGTGTCAAAGTCAACAATCAAGAGAAGACTTCACCAGAGTGAATACAGAGGGTTCACCACAAGATGTAAACCATTGGTGAGCCTCAAAAACAGGAAGGCCAGATTAGAGTTTGCCAAACAACACCTAACAAAGCCTTCACAGTTCTGGAACAAGATGAGACCAAGATCAACTTGTACCAGAGTGATGGGAAGAGAAGAGTATGGAGAAGGAAAGGAACTGCTCATTATCCTAAGCATACCACCTCATCAGTGAAGCATGGTGGTGGTAGTGTCATGGCGTGGGCATGACAAAAGCAACAGGATGAATTCTGAAGTGTTTCAGGCAATATTCTCTGCTCACATTCAGCCAAATGCTGCAGAACTCATTGGACGGCACTTCACAGTGCAGATGGAAAATGACCCAAAGCATAACAAGGAAAAAAGGTGTCATCTGCGCTCGTTTCTATGTGTTCCATGTACAACAAACTGAGGTTTTTGTTTGTTTCAATGGCCATTGCAACGTAAGCTCACTCGCCACTTCACGGCACCTCTTTACAGAGTGAGTACCTAACATGTACCAAAAGACCGCTCTACTGAGCAGCTCCAAGCCCCTCCTGCTGCTTTTCAGCCAAGGAGAGGCAGAGATGGTGGGTTTTATTTATACACGCACCAAACACTTCCCATTTGGGATTAAAAACAAAAACATGGAAAGAGGAACAGCTGCAGAACGACGGACTGGTGTTACAAGCATGATATACATACATACAGAAAAAATGGCGTCGCGCCCATACTCACCGGAGCGGCAGCAACTGCCAGGAGTAACAGCCCAGTTAATGTATAAAACATAACAAGGAAAAAAGGTGTCCTTGTTATGTTTTATACATTAACTGGGCTGTTTCTCCTGGCAGTTGCTGCCGCTCCGGTGAGTATGGGCGTGACGCCATTTTTTCTGTATTAATGACCCAAAGCATACTGCAAAAGCAACCAAAGAGTTTTGAAGGGACAGAAGTGGAATGTTATACAATGGCGAAGTCAATCACCTGACCTGAATCCCATTGAGCATGCATTTCACTTGCTGAAGACAAAACTGAAGGGAAAATGCCCCAAGAACAAGCAGGAACTGAAGACAGTTGCAGTAGAGGCCTGGCAGAGCATCACCAGGGATGAAACCCAGCGTCTGGTGATGTCTATCCGTTCCAGACTTCAGGTTGTGATTGACTGCAAAGGATTTGCAACCAAGTATTAAGAAGGGAAAGTTTGATTTATGATTATTATTCTGTCCCATTACCTTTGGTCCCTTAACAAGTGGGAGGCACATCTGCAAACTGCTGTAAGTCCTACACCGTTCACCTGAGATGGATGTACATACCCTCAAATTAAAGCTGACAGTCTGCAGTAAAGCACATTGTGTTTGTTCCATTCCATCTCCATTGTGGTGGTGTATAGAGCCAAAGATGTTAGAATTGTGTCGCTGTCCCAATATTCCTGGACCTGACTGTATTTATATAAATCAGATTTGGAGCTTTGTTTGGGTTAAGTGTGAGATGATCATTGCTGTTTGGGGACAGGAATCCCCCTCCTTACAATCGAAGACAGAAAGAATCTTGCTATTTACGTTCGGAATTGTTTTCATCAAGTTATAAACTATTATAATTATCATCATCTTTTATATATAGCGCCAACAGCTTCCGCAGCGCCTTACAATAACCAAAGGGAGCGAGACCTAATAAACAGTTACAAGTATTTATAAAGCGCCATCAAATTCCATAGCGCTGTATGGGTGAGACTTAACAAGTACACATAGAAGTTAGACGCACAGAACAGGGCCCTGCTGGAGAGCTTACAATCTAAGAAACATAGGAACAGAAGCAAGTTATAAAATCAGCTTTTTTGGGTTCTAGTCTACAGCACTTTGGCAATATTCTGTTTGTTTACAACTCTACACTGCAAACAAATAGAATATTGCCAAAGTGTTGTAGAACAAAACCCAAAAAAGCTGATTTTATAACAATGTTTCCAGCGCCAGGATGGCTTCGTCTTGGTTAATTCTCCACCGTTTCACTGCTTAGTGAATGATCCTTTGGGTAGAAGTGAGGAGCCAGTAGTCCTCTGGCAAGCCGTGTTCGAGCTCAGATAGGACGCTTCCTGGTCATATGGTTATACAGGAATCCGATGGGTGGAGACTGTAGTTTGGACACATCTCAATGATGCCATTTTCAGCAGCTGAGTTACGACAACAGATCAGCCTGAGGAAAAATTCCAAAAGGTAAACGATTGATATTTAAAGTTTTTGCTGTTTTCCGTAAAGTAACGCTGCGTCTGTCACAGTCGAGGAGCGAGCAGCATGTCATTTGTTGATTTCGCCCTGCGCCCTCCAGCTGTTCCTCATTCACAAAACTAGAGAAAAGGAAGAAAGAAACTCTTCGTATCTGTTCTTTGACTACAGCCGTGCTGGGACAAAGTTCACAAAGTATCAGAGCCGTACGAAACATCTTCCCGCACAGACCCCCCCATACACCCCCCTACTTCTCCTAATCTATTTACCATTTTATTTATTTATTTATTTATTGATAAAGGATTTTACCAGGAAGGATACATTGAGATTTCTCTCGTTTTCAAGTATGTCCTGGGTTCAAGAACATTGAGTGGTTACAGTTACAGAAATACAAAGTAATACAATGCAAGATATTAAAAAAACAACACAAATATACAGACTAACACAGAAAATAAATATGTAGAAAAATAGTCATTATGTTACATGTTTACAGGTGCATTCTGTATTGAGGTATGTTAGTAAGGAGCTCTTGAGTGACATAAGACTGGAAGATTTGATGGTATCTGGGAGGTTATTCCATAATTGTGGTGCTCTGTAGGAAAATGAGGATCGAGCCACTGTCTTTTTGTATTGTGGTATTGCAAGTAAGGTGCTGGTCCTGGATCGGAGGTTATAGGATGAGGGAGCTGCTGGGGGAAGCAGTCTATTCAGGTAGGGTGGCAGCTTCATCACGTAGTGTGTCACCCTCTCCTCTTAGATTGTAAGCTCTTGAGCAGGGTCCTCTCTCCTACTGCTCTGTGTGTCTCACTTGTGTATGTATATTTGTCGTTACGTCTCACCCATTGTGCAGCGGCACGGCACTTGTTGGCGCTTTATTAACACTAGTAATTGAACGTTAAAGTCTCTTAATGCACACAAGGGGTTATTGTCGAAACGGCAGTGAATTGCAACTTTTTCGGCAACAGTAGTCATGCTGAAGGAATGCCGGAGTTGGAAACGTTTTCATATTCAGCGCTTTTGACCCAAACGCCACTAAAATCTTAACAAATACACTTTATATTGCGTAATACTATCTGGTAAAATGTAGCATGACCCTGTTAAGTGCGTACACACACATCCCACATTATTATTATTATTATTATTATTATTTATAAAGCACCAGCAGTTTCTGCAGCGCTTTACAATAACACTCTTCTTGAATAAGAACACAGACTGTCAGGAAGCATTTGTTATGACTAGGATTAAATGTTTCCTGTTATTGAAACTATGTTGCACCAGCTGGAGTTTCGTATTTGTAGCGATACACCAAAATAAACATCTCCCTTTATAATAACATCTATTTTATACTTACATTTCACATTCTCTATTAACCCTCACCTAGTGTGTCACCCCTATCCTCTTAGATTGTAAGCTCTTGAGCAGGGTCCTCTCATCTACTCTACTGTGTGTTTAACCTGTATGTTTATTTGTTGTTCTGCCTCCCACTGTACAGCACTACGGAACTTGTTAGCATTTTATACAAACTTGTAACTGTAACATATTTAACATAAACGTTGCTGTAGCAATAGAACCATTAAGAATGTGTAGGAGTATCACAATGTTGTATGAATATGGGGCCATACGCATGCGCAGGGAGTGTGGCTGGTGTGCACAGGATCCCCCCAATAATAGGTACAGGGCTCTGCTTGCCCCCCCCCCAATTATCGGTCACATTTTGCAAGTGTCTTATATGGATCGATAGATGCAGAAAGTGACAACTGTGTGTAATTCTGTGTACAGTGAATTACTGCTCAGAAAATAATGAACTATGCACATGTGCAATAAGGATTTACAACTAGGCACAGTAGGCATGTGCCTAAAAAGTGTCTGCCACAAGGGGGCACCTTGCTCTGTAAAAAAAAATACTTTTTTTTAAAAAAAAACAATTTACAATCATTTACACCACTGTATCTCTGGAGCCCTAAAGGCTAGAGGGACATATGAGGTATCATTGGAAAGGTCAGATTATGTTATTTACAATGATACCAGATATAACTAGGTTAGATTTATGTAAAAATAAAATAACACATTGAATATTATTTGTCCCTTTTATTTCTAACGCGGTACTATTTTT
Organism: Leptobrachium leishanense; assembly: GCA_009667805.1. Lineage (NCBI taxonomy): Eukaryota > Metazoa > Chordata > Amphibia > Anura > Megophryidae > Leptobrachium > Leptobrachium leishanense. Next base: position 22,864,545 of record CM019069.1, read on the forward strand.
CAGTTATACAATTATAAAGTGAACAGTGATGCTGCGCTAACTCACCTTCCAATTCCCACACTGCCAGCAAGTGTGGAGCTGATGATGCAACGTATTGTTTCATAGACAACCTAGACCATGGTGCTGCAGTGAGGAGCGGCAAGGGGACTTTGGAACCTGCGTCTCTGATTTGTACAGCGCAAAAGGTTAAGTGAGGTGACATTGGGAAGGTCAGAGTCTGGTCTTTAAAAAGATTTCTGTATACTGTGGATTATTGCTCAGCAAAAAATTAACTATGCACGTGTGCAATGCAATCATACCAGGTGCTCTGCGTTTATAGGGACTTCAGAGAAGGCTTTGGATTATGTTCACTTCAGGGGTTATTGATTAATCGTTTGTTGCAATTTCAGGCCAATTCGTCTATGCACTAAGGTGTTAATTCGCCAAATACTGGTGAGCTGACAGTGAAATACGGTGCACTTCACTACAGTTCGGTGCTTTTCAGCAGCATCGAAGTTGTCCTATAAAAGACTATCGTGTCACAGAACACCGTACAGCACCGACATGTCAGTGAAATGCTCTGATTTTCAGTGTTTCAGTTTAACCTGTTTAAACAGGCAAATCCCATAGGATTGAATGTTAAAAAATGTCCAATTTTTATTAAATACTTATTCAACTGTTCTTTCTATTTACAGCAAAAAGACTCTTTATTTATTTTTTAGGATTTTTTAGGCATTTTTCTGGATTTTTTTCAGTGAAACTTTTATACCGATTTTTTTTCCATTTACTTATTTATTTATTTATTTAAACACAGGCTTTTTTTTTTTTAAATTCTGTAGCAGACCTTTTTATTATTATTCATGGGACCTTATATATTATTTCTAGGCATTTTCATGCAGTACTTTTTTTTTAAAAAAAAATACCCTTTAAAAGTTGCAGAGTTTTTTTTATTATTATTTTTTTACCCCGTTAATGTTATTAATAAAATAAATATTTTTTATAGAAAAAAAATTAAAAGCCATTTATTAGTAATATTTTTTAGAAAATGTTTTTGTTTGTTTTATTTTTTAAAAGACTTTTTTTATCATGTAACAGACCTTTTTAATATGTTTTAAAGGACCTTTTTTTATTAGTTAGACACTTTTCTCTACATTTTTATTGATTTAACCTCTATTAGGAGAATAAAATAGCCTTCCTTTTTTTCAGTTCGGTGCAATTCGTGGTTATCGGTGCAATTCAACAGTTTTAGCCAATGTCCAATAACTGCTTCAGTTACTCCAATTATGGCAAAATATGGTGACCATTCGCCGAACAGTGACTTCACTGAACCTTCGGAATAGAAAAAGAATTGCGATCAAATTTGGTGTTTGTGAATAGACCCCACAGGTTTACAAGTTCCAAAGCAAGGCTGGTAAACTCCAGCCCCCCACCCCAGATGCTGCAGAACTACAACTCCCATGGTTCTCTTACCATCTATTACACTCTAAAGGGGTTATTCAGAGAGCACCGAAATGTCACCGACATTTTGGTGATTTCTCGTTTCCCCGTGCTTCGGGGACTCAAATTCCCCGACCCTGCAGTGAGTTCAACATTTAACGCATGGTCCCCGAAGTGCAGGGAAAAGCTGCTGACCGCATCTGAAAAATTGCTGAAAAAAAGCCAAAAATTCGCCGAAAATCCCGCCAATATGATTCGTATTATGGGATCGATCCAAAATATCAGATCAGTCCGACACGCCGCAGGAAACCCACCAAAGGTACCTGGCGACCTGCTGCAAACCCACCGAACACGTCAGAGAAAGCCAACGATCCGCAAACACAGTGCCGACCAGCCGTCGGAAAAAGCCTACCAGCCGACGAACTTGGTAAAAAAAGAAGATTGATACTCCAAAAATTGCAAAAAAAAAAACCTAGCGGACGAAAATTTCTAGGATTAACATAAATTGGATAATAATAAAAAGGGTTTGTTTAAAAAAAAATTGCCAAAAAAATAAAGAAAAATGACATTGGCAGTCAGCATGGCACACTGACAGACAGGAGGGCCATGCATTAGAACAGCTCTCTGTGACCCCTCCCCCTGCGCATATCGCCATCACATGGGAGACTAGGAATCCTTGCAAGGAAATAATCTCACTTTTTTCAATTCTATAGAGCAGAAAAAACACTAACACGGTTATTCAAAGAGATCCAAATTGCTGGAGGAAGGTAACGGAACGCTGAAATTCAACGTACGGTTACCTTTCCTGGCCATTCGGCTATTCAGAGAACAGGCAATTAGCCAAATCCTGGCGAATTGCCTGCACATACGGTGCCTGTTCGAGGGCAGTGAAGTCGCCATAGAGAAGCAATGCTTCGTCTATTCAGAGAACAAAAACCAGCAGTGAAAAGTTGCCGAACTGCCCTGCCATTCTGTGGTTTAATTCGACAGGTTTATTCAGGAGAATCCCATAGGCTTCAATGTTAAAAATATTCCCGTTTTAATTCAATATCTAATAAACCGTTGATTATAATATTCTGCAGTAAAAGAGTCTCTTTATTTATAGATTTTTTAGGATATTTTAAGCATTTTTTGGGATTTTTTGTTTTAAAAAAGAATTCCGATTTTTTTTTTTAATTTATTTTTAACTTTACTTATTTTTTCTGTAACATCCCTTTTTATTATCATTCCTTGGATCATATGTAAATTTCAGACATTTTCGTTCAGTAGTTTCTTTGCAAACAGCGTTTCACTTTTCAAACATTCAAGCAAACAGTTTTTTTAATTTATTCACTGCATTTGTCTGCGGTGTCGGCTTTTTCCGGCGGCTGCACTGCGTGTGATCGGCTCCTGCATTTTCGGCAGGTTAATACAGATGTTTTTGCGGGTTTCGGTGCGCGTTCTCCCTTGTTTTGCGGTGAGTTTTCGGCGACTTTTCCCTGCATTTCGGCGGCCCTGTGGTGCTTGCTCAATACATCGGAGGGTTGCCGAAATGGGATCACCGAATCAAGCCGAATTGAAGAGAACGAAAAGTCACCGAACGTGCATTATCATTTCGATTCTCTTTGAATAACCCTGTAAATTACAGTATATAAAGAATATTAGCCTGTCAAAAATGTTTTGCCTATGACAGTGACACGTTAAAATATTCAGAAAATGCTATATTACTTAATTTCTCTTGTTTTTCTACAGGTTTAAAAATGTCAGAATGCTGAAATCGGATAGTTTGTAGCACAAAGTGTTTAATTGAGGCCGTCATGATGTATGATACGTTTCGTAACTCTCTCTCTCTGGCTTTTATTTGATTTTCTCCTCCCTGGCGCCGGTTGTATCGCTGCCAATTACGTTCGGGATAGATTTTCAGATGACCCCGCCTGCCCTCCCTACAGGTGGCAGTTTGTCGTCGAAATGAAGCAACGCGGTTGAGCACGGATAAATTCCAGCCAGGAAATTTAGCCGAGGCCAAGGAAAGCTGAAGGACTGCATAATCCCCTCCCTCCTTCAAGCTGTGAAGCCGGAGAAATGGAAGCTGCGATGAGAAGCCTGCTCTCAGACAACAGCCGATACGTGGATGCCTTCCGTCTTTTCCTTAAAAATTCCACCGAACACCAGTGCATGCAGGAATTCATCAACACGAAGCTGCCGGAAATCATATCCAGGTATGTGTTTGACATTCCTTACAAGTGCTGGACGTTCCATTGACTCGTCGTGCTCTGGAAACAAACATGCAAACACAATAAAGCTGCTACATTGTTTATACTGAGCAATTCGCTAGATATTCAGGGAATACACATAGGACGTCCAGGTCACACTCAGTTTTCCGCATATTTAGTGGTTTATAGCCTAGTATTTATTCTTCATATAGCAAGAAAAGGTTGTCATTTGCACTCACTCCTGTAGCTCCACGCTAAACAAAACACAGAGGTTTTGGTTTACTTGAATGGCCATTAAAGTTTTAAGCTCACCTGCCACATCACAGCAAGCTCTAGTCAGGTGGGTCCTAATAACCTAATGAAACCAAGAGCTGCTTTCTAAGCAACCACGTGTCCTCATGCAGCTTCTCAGCCAAGAGACAGACTGGTGGGTTTTTAATTATACCCTCACCAGGAAAATTTCCACTTTTAGGATTAAAAAAGAAAACACGGAAAGAGGCAGCAGCAAAAATGACCTGGCTGGGAATACAACAAAATAAACATATATGCAGAAATAACGGTTTTGCACCTACAGTATTTCCTATCCGGCGGCTGCATAGACCAGAAGTATCCAGCCTGCTTCATGTATAAAACATAACAAGAAAGAAGGTTGTCGTTTGCGCTTACCACTGTGGCTCCATGCTAAGCCTACCCGCCAGGTCACGGCACCTCCGGTTAGGTGGGTCCTAACCTAATGAAACCAAGAGCTGCTTTCTAAGCAACCACATGTCCTCAGGCTGCTTCTCAGCTTAGAGACAGACTGGTGGGTTTATATTTATACCCTCACCAGGAACATTTCCACTTTGGGATTAAAAAAGAAAACACGAGTCTTCTGATATGTCACAGTTTGTGAGTTTGTGGAGCAAATTCATTTCTTCTATAAAACATAGGTAACATTAATGCACAACAAGTAGCCGTGACATCAGCAGCACACAAAGCTTGCAATTCGGTTGCAATAGCAACTCCTCCTGACATTAAGCTAAAGTCTGGAGTTATCATGTTGTGCGGCCGTAGCACTTAGCTTGACGTCAACATTCGATTAGGACTTCTAGGGTTCAACCACTAAACACTAAACGGAAGGCTAGATTCAGATCGGTGCGAACCTACCAAACCCTTTGAAGTTTATTGAGTTGGTTTAGTGAGTAAGTCAACCAACACTTTGGGTAAATGTGCCATAGAGTCTACCCATGAACCTAGTACCAAATAAGTGCAACTGCAGCTATTGTGACGTCAGGTACACAGGTCTAATTCAGATGTTTCTACCAGTCGGTGGACTGGAAAGTTGCCACGTTCTCTCATTCTCTGTACCAAGTTTTCTTTTGGGGAGGCAGCCTGGAGGTGGGGTGTGTGTATCACATTTGCAAACTCTTCATATTTTCCTTTTCCCAATTTAACTTTGCAATCAACAGAATTAAACCCTAGCTAATTAATGTCACTTATTTCTTTACTAAAATTCTTTGGGCCCTCTTACAATCCTCACGCAAAGGTTTGCGCGCGCGCAAAAACGCATTAACGCGAGGGGCAGAACCCTTTGCGCTGAACGTCGTATTACAAATACACGTATACGTCTACCGCGGGTGAAGCTGCGCGAACGCTGTGCGAGCTTACTGTACTTTGCGCGTCCTATATTTAACAGTGTGAGCGCAAATGCGTTTGTGCGCTGGTACACGGATGGTATTACAATATATGCGCAGTTTGTAGCGCACAGCCTTTGCGCGCATAATTTTAGCAACTCCTAAAAGCTGGTGTTAACGGCAAATTCTATCAACCTGACCGAAACCAAATACACCAGCCCAAAAAAAAATACGCAGCAAAGTATAGTTACACATTCTACACATACCCAAACCAATAAATTTGAGAAGATGTGTGTGGTTTTTTTTATTGATACAGCATATATGCGCAGATTGACTTTGACAGGCGCAAAAACTTAAACTTCAAGCGTGTTTTTGCGTGTCTGTTTTACGCGCATTACTTTTTGATGGATGAAAAAATGCGCGAGGATTGTAATACCAGCGTTGATTTACGCACGTTAACGTTTGACGCTTCGCACAAAAATTCATGCGTTTACCATGCATTTTTGTGTGAAGAATGTAATAGGGCCCTTTGTGTTTTTTCAGTGAGGTCCTTTCTGACACCATACGTTTTCATATTTTGTTTTTCAGCATAGGACTCGAGAAGCCGGTTATCGATGTTCTGGGTGTAGGCAGTGGCTCAGGTAATGCCAACTTCAAGTGTATTCTTGAGTATATAATGGGAGTAAATGTAAACATATGCTTTTTAGACCAGCTTTGCATCATCTTTATGTATTTATGCCTCTCATTTCACAATGGCTTCCCCAGTTAAGAGGGAGCAGTGTGCCTGGTACCCCTACTCATGGCAGTTATAGGTTAAAGAGCCTGATCCTTCACAGTTGTGTTTCTCTTCTTAAGGATCTATTTACAAACGATTGCGTTGATACAAAGTATTGTTACTCCAATGTCGTAGTCAAGTCGCACTCATCTTAGAGAGAGTTCAGAGAAGGGCTACTAAAATGGTGTACGGCTTGAAGGAGAAAAGTTACCAGGAAAGGCTTAATGATCTTAACATGTACAGCTTGGAAAAAAGACGAGACAGAGGAGATATGATAGAAACATTTAAATACGTAAAGGGAATCCACAAGGTAGAGGAAGGGAGTATATTTAAAAGGAAACAAAGTAGCAAAACAAGAGGACATAGTCTTAGATTAGAGGGGTAAAGGTTTAAAAGTAACATCAGGAAGCATTATTTTACTGAGAGGGTGGTGGATACATGGAACAGCCTTCCAGTTGAAGTGGTAGAGGCCAAAACAGTAATTGAATTTAAGCAGGCATGGGATAGGCATAAGGCTATCCTAAACAAAAGATAAATCCAGGTTAAGTATCCATGTAATTGGGCAGACTAGATGGGCCGAAAGGTTCTTATGTGCCGACATTTTTCTATGTTTCTATGTCTGTATCTACCCTGAGATTCTCCAAAGGAAGTGTTTCCGTTGAACTATATCTGCCTCTTCTTTATGATTCCCATATTTTGTTTATAACATCCAAACAGTTGCATAAACTCCAATTGTTGATGAATAGGTCCTGCGGTGTATTAAACCTGCTCTTTATTTTATTCAAGACCTGAAAAAGAATAAATAAAACTCATTCTAAAAACCCCATGTAGTTCCTGCCACATTTTTCAGTAGAAACGTTTCGCATATAAGGGAAAAAAAATAATTGTGACCGCTAGTGCTTGAGTTATTGTTTTTTTGAGGAGCTGCATTGGGTATAAATCCCCATCGAGTCATTTCTCTGCTCTCATGAACCCAGGTAGAATATGTGTTACTTACATGCTTTTTTTATATTTTAAGCACACGATTTATTAACGTTTCATTATGAATTTCAGGGGAAATCGACTTGCAGATGATCTCGAAAATACAGGCCAGATATCCGGGCGTACGCGTCAATAACAATATCGTGGAACCGAGTCCTGAACAAGTATTTAGTTATAAGGGTAGGTTTTTAGGTATAGTATGAACGAAGAGAACAAACATTAGCAGACACATATATATACTCTTAACTAGGAATAGTGGCCCTGCCTATCTGTATATCCTTGTTTCAGATGGGGAGATGGAGGTGAGTGTGGTTTGCTGGCTCGTTTCAGAGGGGAGAAGGAGGTGAGTGTGGTTTGCTGGCTCGTTTCAGAGGGGAGATGGAGGTGAGTGTGGTTTGCTGGCTTGTTTCAGAGGGGAGATGGAGGGGAGTGTGGTTTGCTGGCTCGTTTCAGAGGGGAGATGGAGGTGAGTGCGGTTTGCTGGATCGTTTCAGAGGGGAGAAGGAGGTGAGTGTGGTTTGCAGGCTCGTTTCAGAGGGGAGAAGGAGGTGAGTGTGGTTTGCTGGCTCGTTTCAGAGGGGAGATGGAGGTGAGTGTGGTTTGCTGGCTCGTTTCAGAGGGGAGATGGAGGTGAGTGTGGTTTGCTGGCTCATTTCAGATAGGGATGGGCTGCCATTTCGAATCACTTCTAAGTTCGATTCGAACATCGGCGTTTCAAAAATTCGCGAACTTCGAACTTTTCAGGCCGTTCGAGGAAAGTTCGAAAAAAATAATTAAAAAATGTATAAAAGTTCCTAAAAAATCTAAAAATAAAAAGACTCTTTACTACAGAATATTATAAGCAACGGTTTATTAAATATTGAATTAAAACGGGAATATTTTTAACATTGAAGCCTATGGGATTCAACATTTTCCACACCTTGTTGGCAAAAAATTCCCTACACCTTTTTTAACATTGAAGCCTATGGGATTCAACATTTCCCACTGATTGTTGGTGAAACATTTCCCACACCTTTTTTATCATTGAAGCCTATGGGATTCAACATTTCCCACACCTTGTGGCTCAAACATTTCCCACTCATTGTGGCTCAAACATTTCCCACTCCTTGTGGCTCAAACATTTCCCACTCCTTGTGGCTCGAACCTTTACCACTCCTTGTTGCTCAAACATTTCCCACCCCTTGTGGCTCAAACATTTCCCACTCATTGTGGCTCAAACATTTCCCACTCATTGAGGCTCAAACATTTCCCATGCCTTCAAATCGCATTTAAACATGAGCAAAAGCGATAAAAATTAGCTCAGCACACAGTGGTGAAATGGCTCAGCACTCAGCAGTAGGAATGTGTAATTCGTTTCGTACCGAATTGATTTTCTGACGAAATTTACCATTTTCGTGCTTCAGAGGGCATCCCGAATCCAAAATGTCAACTACACGAAATTTCGGATCGATTCGAAATTTTGAGTCAATCGATTCCATAATTCGGATGATTCGAAATTTCGGGTCGATTCGATAAATCGGGTTGATTCGGTGATTCGGGTAATTTTGGTGTTTGGATCATTTCGGTGATTCGGTTCAGTTGGTTTTTGTTTTATGCTGCAGTAATTATACTGTAGAGGTGCTGCCCAGCAGTGTGCGGGTTCATATGCTGCATTAATTATACTGTAGAGGTGCTGCCCGGCAGTGTGCGGATTCACATGCTGCATTAATTATACTGTAGAGTCGCTGCCCGACAGTGTGCGGATTCATATGCTGCATTAATTATACTGTATTGCCGAAATGATCCAAACACCAAAATGACCTGAATCGCCGATTCTATCCGAAATTTCAAATCGATCTGAAATTTCAAATCGATATCGAATCCCCGAATTGAAACTAAAGTGGTCTGAAATGACCCGAAAGGAAAAAAAACACCTGGAAAACAACCCGAAACGAAACAAAATGAGTGAAAGGGTTAAAAACTGGGTTTTTTTTACTTTTATTTCATTGTTTCCTGTCCCCCAGGGCAGTACCCAGACCCCCATACACCTTTTATGGCCAATATCATGCATATATGCCCTCTTGGAGGGCATTTCATTTTCAAACTTTTGAGCCTCATTGATTTCTTGCATTGTGTTCGAACTTTGTTCGAATTCGAATTCAAACTTTTTCGGTTGTTCGAGTTCGAACTGAAGACAGGGGGTGTTCGGCCCATCACTAGTTTCGGAGGGGAGATGGAGGTGAGTGTGGTTTGCTGGCTCGTTTCAGAGGGGAGATGGAGGTGAGTGTGGTTTGCTGGCTTGTTTCAGAGGGAAAGATGGAGGTGAGTGTGGTTTGCTGTTTCAGAGAGAAAGATGTAAGTGAGTGTGGGGTCTGATTGACTTCATTGGATGCACGGGTTTACTACCACTGAATGGACCATTATGCAGGTCTATAAGACTTTCAGGTTTTTCACAAGTCATGTACTCATATAACTTACTATGTGACTTAATGTAAAGATTCACTGCTAGTGACTGTTAACGATAAAATGCCTTGTATGAAATATATTACAGATCCCATTACATGTAATTTGATTTATTGCTGAAGAGTAACAGAATGTTTATACTGAGGACTTTGCACTTATTGAACTCAAAATGAAGTTTTACATACAGTCAGGTCCAGAAATATTGGGACAGCGACACAATTCTAACATCTTTGGCTCTATACACCACCACAATGGAGATGGAATGGAACAAACACAATGTGCTTTAACTGCAGACTGTCAGCTTTAATTTGAGGGTATGTACATCCAACTCAGGTGAACAGTGTAGGACTTACAGCAGTTTGCAGATGTGCCTCCCACTTGTTAAGGGACCAAAGGTAATGGGACAGAATAATAATCATAAATCAAACTTTCCCTTCTTAATACTTGGTTGCAAATCCTTTGCAGTCAATCACAGCCTGAAGTCTGGAACGCATAGACATCACCAGACGCTGGGTTTCATCCCTGGTGATGCTCTGCCAGACCTCTACTGCAACTGTCTTCAGTTTCTGCTTGTTCTTGGGGCATTTTCCCTTCAGTTTTGTCTTCAGCAAGTGAAATGCATGCTCAATGGGATTCAGGTCAGGTGATTGACTTGACCATTGCATAACATTCCACTTCTGTCCCTTCAAAAACTCTTTGGATGCTTTTGCAGTATGTTTTGGGTCATTGTCCATCTGCACTGTGAAGCGCCGTCCAATGAGTTCTGCAGCATTTGGCTGAATGTGAGCAGATAATATTGCCCGAAACACTTCAGAATTCGTCCTGCTGCTTTTGGCATGCCCACGCCATGACACTACCACCACTATGCTTCACTGATGAGGTGGTATGCTTAGGATCATGAGCAGTTCCTTTCCTTCTCCATACTCTTCTCTTCCCATCACTCTGGTACAAGTTGATCTTGGTCTCATCTGTCCATAGGATCCTGTTCCAGAACTGTGAAGGCTTTGTTAGGTGTTGTTTGGCAAACTCTAATCTGGCCTTCCTGTTTTTGAGGCTCACCAATGGTTTACATCTTGTGGTGAACCCTCTGTATTCACTCTGGTGAAGTCTTCTCTTGATTGTTGACTTTGACACACATACACCTATCTCCTGGAGAGTGTTCTTGATCTGGCCAACTGTTGTGAAGGGTGTTTTCTTCACCAGGGAAAGAATTCTTCGGTCATCCACCACAGTTGTTTTCCGTGGTCTCCCGGGTCTTTTGGTGTTGCTGAGCTCACCGGTGCGTTCCTTCTTTTTTTTTATATTTAAGATTTATTTATTTTGAAAAATAATGGTCACAGGTGGCCTCGCAGGGTCAAAAGGCAAACACATATAATAAACGTATAAAGCAATAGGGAGGGGCAGGGGCGGACTGACCACTCGGTCCATTCGGGCACCGTCCGAGGGCCCGAGAATGGCGGGGGGCCCGGGGCCCACCGCTGCACATGTGGTAACGAGTGGCAAGTCCGCCCCTGTCCACCATTTTCCCTCAATTCCGGACAGCCATCTCCCAGCTGCGGTGCTGCAACGTGCCTGCTTCGCACTCTGTTTACTCCAGAAGGCACATTGCTTTGGCTCCGCCCCCTCACTGATGTGCGCAGGGCAGAGGAAGAGAGGCTGGCTGGACTCCATCCTGTCTGCTGAGTCTGGCTGAAGATTGTGAATGCCGGGCAGTGAGATGAGCAACCGGCGGGGGGATCCAATTGATTTTGCAGGGGGGGTAAGGGAGGGGGGGAATCTAGTTAATTGTGCTGGGGAGGGGGGATTTCAATTGATTGTGCTGGGGAGGGAAGGGAGGGGGTTTCCAATAGATTGTGCTGGGGAGGGAAGGGAGGGGAGATCCAATAGATTGTGCTGGGGAGGGAAGGGAGGGGGATTCCAATTTATTTTGCAGGGGGGGGATGGATGGGGGAAAACAATTGATTTTGCTGGGGGGAACCAATTGATTTTGCTGGGAAGGGAGGGGGATTCCAAATGATTTTGCAGGGGGGAATGGATGGGGGAAACCACATGATTTTGCTGGGGAGGATGGATGGGGGAAACCAATTGATTTTGCTGGGGAGGATGGATGGATGGATGGAAACCAATTGATTTTGCTGGGGGGAAGGGAGGGGGGAATCCAATTGATTTTGCTGGGGAGGATGCATGGGGGAAAACCAATTGATTTTGCTGGGGAAGATGGATGGGGAACCAATTGATTCTGCTGGGGGGGAAGGAAGGGGGGAATCCAATTTATTTTGCTGGGGGAGGGAAGGGGATAAAATACAATTGATATATGGGGTAATAAGATGACAGTTTATTCAACCGTGTCATGACCACTACGTGCGCTGCTGCGAAAGACGCCGGGTTAAGCCACCCACTATCTGCCTCCGCACACTTCTCTCTCGCAACAGGTACATAGAGCACGATACGATGATCCCAGGATTGCAACACAGTACAAGTCTTCTCTTGAAGCGGGTAATGACTGTCTCCCACAATCCCTGGGCTCACTTTCCTATTTTATTAGTTATGCTGCCACCAGCCCTCATGGATGCTACGCATGTCGCAGCGAGAGACGCAGGGCTAAGCAACCGCACTGTCTGCCTACCCTAGACCCGGACAGTGACTGCATAGACAACAATCCCTGCAGTCCCCAGCGACCACAACTCACAATTTCGTATCTGCCCGAGCTTAAAACAATCAGCAATGCTCCAGTCTTTTAGTTAGCGTGGATCGAATATCAGGCAGAAACAGAACGTAATAAAGGGATATTTATTATGATATAGCAAAAGCTATATATTATAAACATGTGCATTCGTTTTAGTACTAAAACGATTTAGTCAGAATTTTGGGATAATTTAGTTTTAGTATGACTCAAGAGATGTGAAACTGCTCAGTACAAAAAACGAAAGAAACTAAAATAAAATGCACTACATTTTAGTTTCAGTCCTTTTTGTGATATTACATTGATGAGTGAAGGAGACCAGTAATGAACGCAACATCGCAAAGCTACAGAAAAGGTTTGTATGCGTAATCCTTCCCGACCCCTACCCGAAAATCTGACAGTGATAGAGCTCCAGAATACTCACTCGCAGCACAGAAGGCCAGCACAGGAGAGGAAACATTTACTTAACCCTTGCATGTCTATGAGGCAGACAAGATGATAAAAGCAGCTGGAGAAGGAAAACATTCAAATAAATCACACTGAAAGCTAATGACAGAGGAGGCCTGGATAGTAAAAACCCCTTTATAACAAGCAGCGCTGGGAGAAGAGAGGGACTTTATAAAACGTGTGTTATCTCCCCTCCCGCTCTGCATAATAGGGGCTTAGGTCTGATACATTTTATATTATCCAGGAGCACTATCCCCCTTTCCTCATCTATAATACACGTTTTATATAAAGTCCCTCTCCTCTCCCAGTGCTGATTGTTCTAAAGTTTTTTTTACGTCTGATACATTTAGTATCCAGCTCTCACAGTTACTCTGTCATTATGAGCCTTCAGTGTGATTTATTTGAATGTTTTCCCTGGATTTGAAGTGCTTTATTTTACTATAAAAATAAATTTGCACCAGTCATCTCTTCTGAGCTTTCAGACTGATTTACGTTAATATTTTCCCTCTCCCCTGCTTTTATATTCCTGTGTCTCCCCCCACAGAGATACAAAGTTTAAGTAAAAGTTCCCTCTCCTGTGCGGGATAAGCATTGCATTCCAAAGTTCTACACCCTCCACATGCCAATGCAGTAGGATGTTCTATACAGAGAGGGGCATTAATTAATGCAGGTGGATGTTGTATACATTATAAAGAGAGGGGTATTAATTAATGCAGGAGGATGTTATCTACATTATACAGAGAGGGGTATTAATTAATGTAGGAGGATGTTCTATACAGAGAGGAGCCTTTTTTTTAGCCCTTCAAATACAGTGACTGTGAGCGCTGAGATCGGCTGCTTGTTATATTATCTCTCAGTACAATGTATCAGGCTCAGCTGTTACAGTAACTGTAACAGCGCTCAGAGTTTCAGTAAAACAAGGATTAGTTAGATTAAAAACAAAGGAAGGAAGGTATGTAGAAGAGGATAAAAGTCTCGCTGACTGCCTCAATGAATATTTTTGTTCAGTCTTTGCAGAAAAAAAGGAAGGAAAGGGACCTCAGTTAGGAGGAAACACTAACAAGACATTTACATATGAGTTTACAGAGGAGGAGGTTCTACAGTAGCTGTCTAAAGTAAAGACAAATAAGTCAATGGGGCCTGATGGGATCCACCCTAAATTATTAAAAGAGCTCAGTGGTGTAATAGCAAAACCGTTAACAGATTTATTTAACCCCGTGGTTCCCCAAGCACAACCATGGCATCCAGGACTCTTCGAGCAGTATCAGCCGCGGTATAGGCCTCTCCTCGTGGCCGTGATCCCATCAACGCCACTCTGGGGGACAGTGCGCCAGCCGCGGGGAGCACCACCGCCTCGGGCATCTCAAGGAGGTAACCACTATCCCGCTCAACTGCAACCTCTGCATCTCTACTCTGGATGATCAGCGCCTCCCAGCTGGAACGGACTCCGCGCACCGCGTGAGAGGAGCCTGCTCCCAGTCGTCTTCCGCATCTCTCAGCTCAGCGTACACAACCTCCTCGTCCACCTCCTCAGCACGGCCTGCCACGTCATCTGTGAGTATAACCACCACCGGATCACCACCGAGGGCCTCCTACGAGGGCCTCCTGCTCTTCCCTGCAGCTCCTCAACGCGGCCATGATCAGGCGCCATGTTCCCCGTGTAAGCGGGCCCGAGTCATCCTCCCCCAGCAATTGCAAGCAGGCATCTAGGCCTGCGATCGCTGCCATTTTCACATCAGGGGGGGAGGGGGTAAGGGCCATCACAAATTCCTCATCACGGCTCTTGGGTCCGGCACTACAACCAGCGTAGCATCCAGGGGATGGGGGCCCTCCATCACCCCGGCTGACAGCAGGCATCCACCCGGCAAAGATCTGCACACAAATCCAGGAGGCAACGTAGCAATCCAGGAAACAGGCCCCAAGATGGCCACCGACAGAGGTCCTCAGCCAAGGACCCGGCAGTCTAACACGTGTCTCAGCTCCGGAGGGGAGGCAATAAAGGCTCCAGAGAGTGCACCCTTATGGCCAGCTGCCCAGGGACCCCGTAGAGTGTAATCAGCTGAAAGGGTCTCCCAGAAAAACCCTCTTTTGCAGAGACCGCAGACGGAGCTCCAGCATTATGCGTCCTCTTCCCTGCACGGCCGGCCACGCCCCCCCACATTCCTTTCTTTTTGAGAATGTTCCAAACAGTTGTTTTGGCCACGCCTAATGTTCTTGCTATCTCTCTGATGGGTTTGTTTTGTTTCTTCAGCCTAATGATGGCTTGCTTCACTGATAGTGACAGCTCTTTGGATCTCATCTTGAGAGTTGACAGCAACAGATTCCAAATGCAAATAGCACACTTGAAATGAACTCTGGGCCTTTTATCTGCACATTGTAATTGGGGTAATGAGGGAATATCACATACCTGGCCATGGAACAGCTGAGAAGCCAATTGTCCCATTACCTTTGGTCCCTTAACAAGTGGGAGGCACATCTGCATACTGCTGTAAGTCCTACACCGTTCACCTGAGTTAGATGTACATACCCTCAAATTAAAGCTGACAGTCTGCAGTTAAAGCACATTGTGTTTGTTCCATTCCATCTCCATTGTGGTGGTGTATAGAGCCAAAGATGTTAGAATTGTGTCGCTGTCCCAATATTTCTGGACCTGACTGTATGTAAAACTTCATTTTGAGTTCAATAAGTGCAAAGTCCTCAGTATAAACATTCTGTTACTCTGTCTTCAGCAATAAATCAAATTACATGTAATGGGATCTGTAATATATTTCATACAAGGCATTTTATCGTTAACAGTCACTAGCAGTGAATCTTTACATTAAGTCACATAGTAAGTTATATGAGTACATGACTTGTGAAAAACCTGAAAGTCTTATAGACCTGCATAATGGTCCATTCAGTGGTAGTAAACCCGTGCATCCAATGAAGTCAATCAGACCCCACACTCACTTACATCTTTCTCTCTGAAACAGCAAACCACACTCACCTCCATCTTTCCTACACCGTTCACCTGAGTTGGATGTACTGTACATACCCTCAAATTAAAGCTGACAGTCTGCAGTTAAAGCACATTGTGTTTGTTTCATTCCAACTCCATTGTGGTGGTGTATAGAGCCAAAGATGTTAGAATTGTGTCGATTTCCCAATATTTCTGGACCTTACTGTATATCCTTTGTGTGGACACATGGTGAGTCCTTTATGATATGTTTCAGAACGCATTACCAAGACTAAGGGACTTGATAACGTTACCTTCTCCTGGCATAAGAAAACCTCCCATGAGTTTGAGAGTGAAGTAAAGGAATCAAAGCAACCGAAAACATATGATTTTATCCACATGATCCAGGTAATATTTACTATTCTTTTATTAAGCGGGTCAATGTCATTTTAAACAAGTTTTTGCGTATCAACACAAAAATGCAACCTGACATTATAGTGAAGGACTAGGATCTGTGGGCTTTATTCCATTATTTTTTAGTATTGTGCTTTAACATTTACTCCTGTCCCATTGATGATCTTTTCTTTTAGATGTTATATTATGTAAAAGATGTGGCGGCCACATTAAAATTCTTCAGCAGCTGCCTGGCACCCAAAGGAAAGCTCATTATAATCCTTGTATCTGGTAAGTTAGTGATGCAATTAATATTTATCAGGGTTATTCAAAGAGAATCGAAAAGTCACTGCACTTTCGGTTCTCTTTAATTCGGTGTTACTCGGCGATTCTATTTCGGCGACCCTGCGGTATATTCAGCAAGCACCACAGGGCCGCCGTAGTGCAGGGAAAAGCCGCCGAAAACCTGCTGAACACTCACCGCAAAACCCGGCGAACGCACACCGAAACCCGCAAAAACATCAGGATTAACCACGCCGAACACGCCGGAGAAACCCGGGCACATAGTAAATTATTGAAAATTCATATTTTATTGCATTTTTTGTTATAATATACAGACAGGTCATGACGTATACATATAATAATGACATATTAGGAATCTGCCAAGTCTGTCGGAAAGAACGATATATAATATGTCTGGGTCATATATCAAAATATGGCTTCAAAACGCGGTTAAACATGATGAGCGAAAGCGGTAAAAATGACCTCAGCACAGAGGTGTGAAAAGCCTCAGCAGCGAAAGGGTTAAACCACCGAATGGCAGGTCAATTAGGCAACTTTTCTCAGCTGGTTTGTGTTCTCTGAATAGACGAAGCATTGCTTCTCTATGGAGATTTCACTGCCCTCAAACAGGCACCGAACAGGCATCGTATGTGCAGGCAATTCGCCAGGATTTGGTGAACTGCCTGCTCTCTGAATAGCCGAATGGCCAGGAAAGGTAACCGAACGATGAATTTCACTGTTCAGTTACCTTTCGGCCACTATTCGCATCTCTTTGAATAACCCTGTGTGAGTTGTGATGTTATGTACGACAACATTTTGTGCGTTTTGTTCTTTCTTCTGTTTTTCCTCCGCAATAACGTTTATCATTTGACCGGTGAGACAACAGACATGCAACTCTCCTTCATGGACGAGGACCAGGAATCAAATTCTTATGAAACACGGAGGCTGGTGGATTTGAATTGTTGAACCTGAGGCTTCTATTAACCCCTTCACTACTAAGATTGACTGTGGTCGATTTGCAAGATATTGATTACAGCCAATATGAAATTGCACAGGAATTTTATTTATTGGAAGCAAAATCCTTTTGCATTTGGACTCCAGAACATGCCCCTAAAGTTTTAGCACCGCGGGCATGATGCTCAATGTGCTAACACTTTTTAAAACCAGCTGGGAATGTATCTTAATGACATCTCCCCAGCTGACCCTGCACGGAGCACAGAACTGCAGTAACTCCTTCTGACCAGCAGATGGTGACATCTTCCTGTTAAATAGTTTATTACAGTAAGGAATACATTGAGAATATTCCCAAATATTTCTTACTGCATAATTCAATTAAAGTAAATTTTCTAACAAACCACTAGATCCTGACAGTAGTTTTCTGGAAAATCCCTTGGCAGTGAATGGGTTAAAGTAATCAGTAGTTTATATTTGTTATTGGTTTTTTTTTCATTTAGTCTTAGAATAATGTTTAGTGGTTATGTATACATATAGCTCTTCCCGTCAGTGTTATTTTACCAATAATTATCGTCTCTAAAACACGATGTATTAAATCCTGTTCGTGTTTTTTTTTCCATAGGCAACAGCGGGTGGTCTACCCTATGGAAAAAATATGGCTCCCGTCTGCCTTTAAATGATCTCTGCTTGTACATAACAGCCGGCGACGTCCAGGACATGCTCAACTCGATGGGTGCAAAATACGAGAGCTATGACTTGCAATCCGACATGGACATAACAGAATGTTTTGTGGAAGGTGACCCTAACGGCGAGCTCCTCTTGGACTTTTTGACCGAGACTTGTGAGTTCAACAAACACGCACCCTCCGATTTGAGGGATCAGGTCCTGCGCGACCTCAAGAGTCCGGAGTGCAGTGCGTCCAAAGATGGGAAAATCGTTTTCAACAACAACCTCAATGTAATCGTGGTTGAAAATCCATGATCCGCTGCGATACTCAATCCATCGCGTCCATCCAGCTGAGCAGTCGGGCAACAGAAAACGATCGATTTTGTAGATTTTATTAATTTGACCTGTATTAAATCATTCGACTGTGTGTGTGAGATGTAGAAATACTACATTTCTGTTAAAAAGCTTTCAGTGGGCACATTTAAGTTACAAATGAAGAGGTTTTGAACAGTGCAGTGTGTAAATCCGATAACCCATCCCGGGTCACAGACCTGACTGGAGTGTTGAAGGCGATACAGCCCTGCAAAGGGCAACATATTGTACACAGGACTTGGCAAGTTCAACCATTGTTGGTTCCAGTATATTGCTCTAAAGGACACCTACATACAGTACACAAGCATTGGTCGATCACAAATGTCAGGATTAGGGATGAGCTGTTCGGTTCGATGTGTTCGGAGTTCGATTCGAACATCGCCAGTTCGTATGTTCGCGAACTTCGAACATTTCCGCGTGTTCGCTGCATGTTCACCCACAATGCACCACATTGGACCACAATGCACTTTTCCACTGGCCTGAAGCTTGTAATTGGCTACAGTCTGCACCTGACCACAGTTTAGGTGCAAGACAGGTGCAAGACTATGCCAATCACGGCTCAGAGTCCTGATTGGGCAAATTTTGCCCAATCATGGGCTCACAGAGCTAAGTCCCGCAGCACACTATATAAGGCTTCACACAGTGCTTCAGCACGTGTTTTTTGAGAGGAGATTGTTGTGTTAGTGTGTCTTCTCACTGCCAGTCTGCCAGTAGCTATTGGGGGGTCTCATTTCTACAAAATATCTGGGAATTGTTCTAATCTTTGTGTTCTCACTGCCACCAACTATTTTGGGGGTCAGTCATTTATACAAAATATCTGGGAATTGTTGTAATTGTTGCACAATATTTGGCTTCACTGAGACTGACGCCTATATTACCAGATTCATATCATTTTAACCCTTTCACTGCTGAAGACGTGTGGGGCACATCCTCATTGATGCACGTTACATCGGGAGGACGTGCCCCACACGTCATCAGCTGTGCGGGACCCCCGACGGAGATAATCACCTCTCTGTCTGGGGTCCCGCGGTGTTCTGACTTCAGCGTCCTCAGACGCTGAAGTCAAGCTCCTCCCGGCGTAAATGACGTCATCGCACTTGGCGCGATGACGTAATTTCCAGGCGACCCCCCAGCAATGCCGGGAGCAATGCCGTTCGGATCCCTCTCCCTCCCGATCGGAAAGGAGCAGCGCCAAAAGCCAGGCACCGCTTAAAAGGGGAGAGTCTCCCCTTTTAAGCGGTGCCTGGCTTTAACCCCTCAAGCGCCGGGTTGCACTTCAGCGCCTTGCGGCGCTGAAGTGCAGCCTAGCTCCGGTGGGGGCCACCATCTTGGATGGCGGCTCCACCCCCGGGTCTCCCCTCGCTGCCTGATGTCATCATGCATAGCGTGATGACGTCAGATAGCCGGGGAACCCCTAGCTGCCAGGGGATTTCCCAAGGAAATCCCCTGGTGGAGATATGGGGTTCTTGTGAACCCCGATATCTCCAGAACAGCTAGGGGGTCATGGAGGGTGTCATTTGAAAGGCCTGAGCATGGCCTTTCGAATGTTACCCAACATGACTAGGTACAAAGTAAAAAAAATAATAAACAAAATTATAATAAAAATAAATAAATTTAAAAAAAAATTTGTACAAGCGCACCCCATAGAAAACATAACCGCAAACGCTCATGTGATAAAATTTGAAAAAAAACACTTTACACACTGCAGATGATTAAAAACTAAATTTTTATTGTATTTTTTGTTATAATATACAGACAGGACATGACGTATACATACAAAAATTATATATTATGAATCTGCGGAGTCTGCCGGAAAGAACGATATATAATATGTCTGGGTCATTTATTAAAATATGGCTTCAAATCGCGTTTAAACCTGATGAGCGAAAGCGGTAAAAATGAGCTCAGCACACATCGGTGAAATGCCTCAGCAGTGAAGGGGTTAATATTGGACCGCATGGTCCAACCCTGCACTCTTCCACAATGCCACAAAAGGGTTATGGTGTGAAGGCACTTGCTGCTACCAAAGGCACAATATTTGGCTGCACTGCCACTGAGCTGACGCCTATATTACCAGATTCATATCATTTTAATATTGGACCGCAGGGTCCAAGCCTGCACTCTTCCACAATACCACAGAGGGGTTACGTTGTGACGGCACTGTTGCCGACACTAAAGGCCCAATTTTAAAGCACCTATTGTTACTTTCATCCAAAGCCTGCATAAGTTTCACCATAATTTAGCCAAAAAATCACTAAACTTGTTCTGCGTGTCCTAAAATGTCTCCTCTAGACATAAAGGCTGCCGCCCCAAGCAGTTGTTTATGAATAGATTAAAGGAAAACTGTTTACCGTCATTTGAAATGTCATTTTTTTGTTTTTAAATGTTTCTATACATCCTAGAAATCCGCCACTTCACGGGCAGGTTATGGGGACCTCCTAGGCATGATATTTGAAGGAATTTTTCATTTTTATTTTTAACCCTTATTTCATGGAAAACTCACTGTTCCTTTAAAAACGTTTTCTTTAAAACTTTTTGTCTTTGTTTCCTGTCCCCCAGGGCACTACCCGGACCCCCTTACACCTTTAATGGCAAATATCTTGCATATATGCCCTCTTGGAGTGCACTCTAAAAATCAAAATTTTGAGTCCCATTGACTTGCATTGAGTTCGGTTCGTGTTCGCGTTCAAACTCGAACTTTTGAAATTGTTCGAATGTGAACTGAACACGGGGGTGTTCGGCTCATCCCTAGTCAGGACAGGGGTGGAAGCCGACCGACTTTCCAATGGTATGAGAAACCACCTCCAACATAGGATCATTGGAATGTGCCTGGTTATAGTCCTGCATACCATAATCAGAATGGTTTCCGTACAGATAGAGTTGATGTTTTAAATTCATTTTAAACTATGTAAACTCCATATTCTGCTTTGTTGCTATGACATAATGCTCTTGTTTTGTTATAAGACAGCTGTTTTGTTTGCATGTATCTTTATGTCATGGTACAGCTCGAAATCGCAAAGGCACCGTTACAGGACACCAGCAGCGGCCGCTGCTATTTTCTCCCGTTGTCCACAGGATCTGCTGGTTGATCTTGTAGGATCCTGTAGTGTCCCAGAAGGACACTAGAGAACTATTTATTCTTTGTGTCCTTTGATCTAGGGAAAGAAAAGATGGCGGTCACGTTCTCTTCTTCACTGAGGGACCAGAGAGATAAGCATTGAATTTTTTCCTCTGATTGTGAAATCACTTACTGCTGGCATTTGAGAGACTTGCATTTTTTTTCATGGTCGCAGGAAGGAATAACAAGTGACTGGGTAATCGCTCACTATTATTATTATCCTTTATTTATAAGGCGCCACATAATCCGCAGCGCTTTACAAGATCAGAGTACAAGGAGTTGATACATTGGAATATCACACATGGATGATACGGCCTGATTCAGGGGGACCCTGTTCCCAAGGGAACTTACAATCTATGAGATGTACAAGTATTTTGTGAGGTGGGCGCATCCGTATCGTTGGGTGCCTTGCCCAAGGACACTCGCTGGTGGTGTCTTCTGAGTGGGATTGAGTTGGGTTTCCATGATTGTAGATCTGTGACCTGGTGGTTTGGTTGAAGCCGCTTATGTAATAATTTTTAGGATCGTTTAAGAATTTTTTGGAAAACAAAATCTTTTTTTCTTTTTTTTTAAAAAGCTTTTTTTTCCTGTAACAGACCTTTTTATTATTATTCATAGAACATTAAATGTAATTTTCAGGCGTTTTCATGTATTAGTTTTTTGGCAAACAGCTTTTAATAGTTTTTGGTTTGTTTTTTTACTTCGTTTGCCGGCTTGTCAGCTTTTTGCAGAGGCTCATCGATGCTGTGTTCGGCAGATCGTCGGCTTTTTTCAGACGCGTTCGAGGGGGTTTGTGGCGTACCATCGGGTGCGTTCGGCTTTCTTTACGGCGGTTTTACGGTGGGTTTTCCATTCATTTCAGCGGTTTTTGGTGTGCGGTCAGTGGATTTTCTCTGCACTTCGGGGACCCCCGAAGTGCGGGGAGCGAAAGAGCAGTGTTGAATAAGGCTAGGGTCAAACGAATGCATTATTCACAGCGACCGTCAAAAAGTGCGTCCGAACGCATTGTCGTATTTTTTCACGGAATGCGCGAAAACAGTCATACGATGCGCATTTTCGTGCGTGATTTTTTTACGGATTGTCAATAAAACACTTTTTGCGTCTGGACGTTATGTTGGCCGGACATGAGCAGCGTTTGACATCTCCTAATCACGCAAACACGCCGCTAGCGGACGCAGCGCACTCTGTACGTCAGTACTAGCGGTTCTGCGTTCTCGAAAAAATGTGTTAATTTTCCACTTTTGTGCAGCCGTACTTCGTATATTGGCCGTCATTGCGCGTCATTTGCTGCTACTACGGCCGTGATTAAGTGCGCCTAAACGCACGTTAAAAATGCGTTAGTCTGACCCCAGCCTAATTCTGAGTGTATCGCGTGCAAGCGCTCATGCAGAACGTTGGATTGGTGCTGAGCGTGCATGGGGTCCCATGCAGCGTTGCCAGATTGGCCATGTTTTCCTGGAAACATATAATTTATTCATGCTGATGGACATTGCATGAAGAATGCCACCCTGCAGCATGTAGAATCCATACGCTGTAAGAAATCATAAGGGAATCCCAGGTGACCTGCCAGGATTTCCTTCCTGCAGCATATGAATTATATATGTTGTAGGGCAGCACTTTCCCCTGTGCTTCCCTCTACATGAAATGGAAATATCTGTCCAGGAAAACATGTCGGATCTGGTGGAAACCCTACAGGGTTATTCAGAGAGAGATGAAAACCAGGAGAATGACTGGAGAATGGAAAATTCTAGGTCAAAATAGCCGATTTGGAAAGTGAGATAAATGGGAGAATTTTTCTGGTTTGGCTATTTTGACTTACAGGGTAATTCAAAGAGATTCGAAAAGTCACGGCACATTCGGTGACTTATCGTTCTCTTCAATTCGGCTTTCCCATTTCGGCGACCCTGCGGTGTATTCAGCAAGCACCACAGGACTGTCAAAGTGCAGGGAAAAGCTGGCAAAAACCTGGCGAACACCTGGCGAAAACCCGGCGAATGCACGCCAAAAACTCGCAAAAACATCTGGATTAACCTGTCGCAGATGCCGGAAAAACCCGAGTAGGAGCCGATCACACGCAGCGAAGCCGCTGGAAAAAGCCGACACCGCAGACGAATGCAGTGAATAAATTAGAAAAACAGTTTGTTTGAATGTTTGAAAAGTGAAACGCTGTTTGCAAAGAAACTACTGAGCGAAAATGTCTGAAATTTACATATGATCCAATGAATGATAATAAAAAGGGCTGTTACAGAAAAAATAAGTAAACTTTAAAAAAAAATTGGTTTTTTTTAAAAACAAAAATCCAGAAAAATGCTTAAAATATCCTAAAAAATCTATAAATAAAGAGACTCTTTGCTGCAGAATTTTATAATGAACGGTTTATTAGATATTGAATTAAAACAGGAATATTTTTAACATTGAAGCCTATGGGATTCGCCTGAATAAACCTGACGCATGAAGCCACCGAATGGCAGGGCATTTCGGGAACCTTTCACTGCTGGTTCTTGTTCTCTGAATAGCCGAAGCATTGCTTCTCTATGTGGATTTCACTGCCCTCGAACAGGCACCGAACAGGCACCGTATGTGCAGGCAATTCGCCAGGATTTGATTAATTGCCTGCTCTCTGGATAGCCGAATGGCCAGAAAGGTAACCGAACGCTGATTTTCAGCGTTCGGTTACTTTTCTCCAGCAATTCGGATCTCATTGAATAACCCTGCTAGAATTTTCACTTCTCCAGTCATTCTCCTGGTTTTCACCTCTCTCTGAATAACCCTGCTAGTCCCACGGCTGCTGCCTCTCTTAACACTCCTGCCAGTGCTTGGACACAGCATGATGTCATCATGCAGAGCGTGCTGACGTCATTGGTCCCCGGCAGGAAAGGAAGAAGCATGTAACCACCGGCTGCTAATTAAGATTTTTCTCACATATTTAAACATATATGTTAAAATGTGGTGATTTATCTTTAAAAAAAAAAGTGTATCTTAATAATTTGCTCAGAATAGTTCACCTTTAATTAAACAGCGATGGCAAAATTAACCCTTTGACTGTGGTTTACGCGCTGGATTAGAACTTTGCTTGTGCCTCTTTTCCTCAATGGTAGTTTTGTTACAGTGGCACAAAGTAGTCCCTATGGACTTGACGCTAAAGTCGGGTTACAAAAAGACGCAAGAAAAAAGACATGTCTTAAAAAAAGATGGATTCACGATTTTTTTAATGTGTCTTTTTTTAAGAGGTGCCTTTATTGAGGCTAGGGTCAGACTGAGGCAGTGCGAACGCGCGTTCTGGCGCACTTAATCACGGCCGTGCTAGCAGCAGATGCCGGGCAATGACGGCCAATATACGAAGTACGGTCGCACAAAAGTCCGGCTGCGCAACGCAAGTGGAAAATGAACGCATTTTTTCGAGAACGTGAAACCACTAGTACTGACGTACATAGTGCGCTGCGTCCGCTAGCGGCGTGTGTGCGTGATTAGGAGACGTCAGACGCTGCTAATGTCCGGCCAACATAACGTCCAGATGCAAGAAGTGTTTTATTGATGATCCGTACAAAATCACGGATGAAACTGCGCATCGTATGACCGCTATTGCGTATTCCGTGAAAAAATACGTCCATTCTTCGAACGCACATTTTCACGGACAACGTGAAAAATGCGTTAGTCTGACCCTAGCCTAAGGCGTTATATTAAGTGCCGTCTTTTTATAGCACTTTTTTTTTTTTACACGTCTTTTTTTTCTCGTCTCTTTTACCGTGACTTTTTTATGGCGTTATTTCTGTAGGATACCTACAAGGTAGCTGTGCTTTTACTAACAATCACCACTAGATGGCAGCGTGCTAGTGCTGGTGTCCATAGGCCGTCAAGGCAAATGAGATTGAAAGAGATAAACTGTAACACGGCTGAGGAGGAGATTTTAGCAAAAATCCATATGTCTATTAGGAGGAGGCAACATGGTGGCATCAATAAAAAATACCCATAAATACCTGTGTGGCTGTGACATGTCATAACGTGGTTTAGTACTAGCAGGGACAGTAATCACCCTCTAAATTTATTATATTATCACAGAGAATACATTCTGGATACGTTTAGCTGGAAAAAATAAAGGGGTTATTCAAAGAGAGCCGAACTTACCACGAAAAATGCACCGAACACTGAATTTTCCCGTACGGTGACTTTTCGGGCCATTTGGCTACTCAGAGAGCAGGCAGTTTGCCAAATTTTGTCGAATTTCCAGTGAAATACGGTGCCTGTTCGGCGGCAGTGAAATCCCTCATAGAGAAGCAGCGTTTAATCTATTCACAGACACCGAACAGCAGAGAGATGTCAATGAAATGCTGTTCGGTGGTTTCATTCGTCAGGTATAATCAGACGAATCCTATAGGTTTCAATGTTAAAAATATTCCAGTTTTTATTCAATATCTAATAAACCGTTTATTCTTTTAATCTGCAATAAAAGTCACTTCATTTATAGATTTTTTAGGATCTTTTAGGCATTTTTTGGGGATTTTTTCGGCAATTTTTAGAATTTTTTTAAATACTGTGTTTTTTTCAGTAACAGCCCTTTTTATTATCATTCATTGGATCTTATACGTAAATTTCAGACATTTTCGTCCAATAGTTTTTTTCCAAACAGCGTTTCAAATTTGACAGTTTCAATCGTTTTTTTTTTAAGCCTGTTCGTCTGCTTTTTTTGGTGA
Organism: Leptobrachium leishanense; assembly: GCA_009667805.1. NCBI lineage: Eukaryota > Metazoa > Chordata > Amphibia > Anura > Megophryidae > Leptobrachium > Leptobrachium leishanense. The sequence continues at coordinate 22,890,505 of CM019069.1, forward strand.
CTGGTCGGCGCTCTGTTCGGCTTTTTTTCAACTGTTTTGAAGCGGATCGTCGTCTTTTTTTCGGATGCATTCGGCTTTTTTTGGGCGATTTTGCGGCGGTTTTTGCGTTCAAATTGTCAGGGAATATTTGGGAATATTCAAAATGTATTCCTTACCATAATAACCTATATAACTGGCAGATGTTGCCATCTGCTGGCCAAACATAGTTACAGCAGTTCTGGTCTCTGTGCAGGATCAGCTGGAGAAAAGTCATTAGAGACATTCCCCTGCTTAAACAGTTAGCGCCCCGGACATCATGCTCATGGTGCTAAAAGTTTGGGGACATGTTATGAAGCTCAAAGGCAAACAAAATTAATTTCCAACAAACAAATTTAATTTGCAGCGATACAGCATATTAATCATGTTAAGATGATCTCGGGCTGCTGTGTCTTCCACTTCTGATCCTGTTTACGCACTAGGTATGCATTTTGTTTCATTCCGAATATCAATTCGGACGAAATTATACCAATTCATTTTTCAGAAGCACTTCCAAAATAACGAATCGATTTCGTCCGAACCAGAACGAAAATGAAAAACAGAACGGCATATAACAATTAATTTCATTTTTACGAATCGATTAATTATACTGTTTCACTTAGACTCAGCACCGCGTCCCTGTCCATTGGCCGTGGTGATGAATCTGTTGCATTCAGCTCCACAGGCCATGGACAGTGACATACAGTGACGTTCGGCGCAATTCGGCTGCAGTGAAACTCCCCATAGAATAGTAATGGTTAATCTATTCAGAGAAAGCTCCAGAATGTCAGTGAAATGCCCTGATTTTCGGTGGATTCATTTGACAGGTTTATACAGGAGAATCCCATAGGTTTCAATGTTAAAATAATCCCAGTTTTTATTAAATATTTATTCAACCATTTATTCTTTTCATTTGCAGCAAAAAGCCTTTTAATTGATTAATTTTTTTGAATTTTTTTAGTATTTTTTTGTATTTTTCTAGATAAAATTTTTGGATTCCCAATTATTTTAAAAAGACAAGGCTTTTTCTCTTTGCCGAACGCAGTGTTGTTTTTTCTTTCCTTCAGTCTGGCTGTGTTCAGCGAGTGCTGTAATTGGTGCTGAAACCTATTTGATCACCCAGGACAGGGGGTTTATTTTTGCTCTGGAGCACTGTGGTGCTGCTGTCCTTGGTGCAGAAACATATTTCAGCACCAAGGACAGGGGGATTATGTATGTTTTAACCCTAATTTTTTAAACCTAATCTAACAGTGATTACTTCATCTGTTTCACCATTCAGAAATAATGAATCAAAACGAAATAACAAATCAATACGAATTACTAATCTCCTTAATAACAAATTGAATAATGGCAACATAACGAACGCACCGAAACAAATTAAAAAACATAACTAATCAATCTGAAACTAAACTTTCAGGGTTATTCAAAGAGCTCTGAGTTGGTGGAGAAAGGTAACCAAACGCTGAAATTCAGCGTACGCTTTACCTTTCCTGACCATTCGGCTATCCAGAGAGCAGGCAATTCGCCAAATCCTGGCGAATTGCCTGAACATACGGTGCCTGTTCGGTGCCTGTTCGAGGGCAGTGAAATCCCCATGAAAAAGCACTGCTTCGGCTATTCAGAGAACACAAACCAGCAGTGAAAGGTTCCCGAAATGCCCTGCTATTCGGTGGTTCAATTTGCCAGGTTTATTCAGGAGAATCCCATAGGCTTCAATGTTAAAAATATTCCCGTTTTAATCCAATATCTAATAAACCGTTGATTATAATATTCTGCAGTAAAAAGTCTCTTTATTTTTAGTTTTTTTAGGACCTTTTAGGCATTTTTTGGGATGTGTTTGCAAACATTTTTTTTCGTTTTTTTTTTAATCGTCTTCTCTTTTTTCTGTAACAGCCCTTTTTATTATCATTCATTGGATCTTATGTGTAAATTTCACACATTTTCGCTCAGTGGTTTCTTTGCAAACAGCGTTTCACTTTTCAAACATTCAAGCGTACCGTTTTTTTTTTTTCTTCACCTCCTTCGTCTGCGGTGTCGGCTTTTTCTGGCGGCTGCGCTGCGTGTGATCGGCTCCTGCTGGGGTTTCTCCGGCGTTTTCGACGGGTTAATCCAGATGTTTTTGCGGGTTTCGGTTTGCGTTCGCCCTCGTTTTGCGGTGAGTTTTCGGCGGGTTTGCGGCGACTTTTCCCTGCATTACGACGGCCCTGTAGTGCTTGCTGAATACACCGCAGGTTCGCCGAAATGGGATCGCCAAATTGTGCCGAATTGAAGAGAACGAAAAGTCACCGAACGTGCGGTGACTTTTCGATTCTCTTTGAATAACCCTGATATTCTTCATAAATACTGCAGGCTATCCAGAAACACGATTTGTCCCTCCCGTGATCCAGACTGATGAATAAAGAAGATTGCCTCCCTGTATGTAGGGAATAAGCCTGAATTGCTAAAATGCTTTTTTTACCAGAATGGATTTAATAAGGTTAACTTAAAATGTGCAAGAATATTTACCATCTCTTCTAGAAAACAATCCGAGGACTCTATTAGACTAACAGGGTTATTCAAAGAGATTCGAAAAGTCACCGCACGTTCGGTGACTTTTCGTTCTCTTCAATTCGGTGCAAATCGACTTTCCCATTTCGGCTACCCTGCGGTGTATTCAGCAAGCACCACAGGGCTGTTGAAGTGCAGGGAAAAGCTGCCGAAAACCCGCCGAAAAACAGGCGAAAACCTGGCGAAAACCCGGCGAATGCACGAGGAAAACCCGTAAAAACATCTGGATTAACCCGAAGATGCCGGAAAAACCCGAGCAGGAGCCGATCACACGCAGCGAAGTCTCCGGAAAAAGCCGACACCGCAGAAGAGTGAAGTGAATAAATTAGAAAAACAGTACGCTTGAATGTTTGAAAAGTGAAACGCTGTTTGCAAAGAAACTACTGAGTGAAAATGTCTTAAATTTACATATGATCCAATGAATGATAATAAAAAGGGCTGTTACAGAAAAAATAAGTAAAGTTAAAAAATTTTTTTTAAAAATCGGACTTTTTAAAATAAAAAAAAACCAGAAAAATGCTTAAAAGATCCAAACAAATCTATAAATAAAGAGACTCTTTACTGCAGAATTTTATAATGAACGGTTTATTAGATATTGAATTAAAACGGGAATATTTTTAAAATTGAAGCCTATGGGGTTCGCCTGAATAAACTTGCCGAATTAAACTACCGAATGGCAGGGCATTAGGGGAACCTTTCACTGCTGGTTTGTGTTCTCTGAATAGCCGAAGCATTGCTTTTTCATGGGGATTTCACTGCCCTCGAACAGGCACCGAACAGGCACCGTATGTTCAGGCAATTCGCCAGGATTTGGCGAATTGCCTGCTCTCTGAATAGCCGAATGGCCAAGAAAGGTAACCGAATGCTGATTTTCAGCGTTCGGTTACCTTTCTCCAGCCATTCGGATCTCTTTGAATAACCATATATCCCTGTAACAGTACATTATCAGGGTTATTTACAGAGCGGTGAAAAGCAGGAGAATGACTGGAGAAGTGAAAATTCGAGGTCAAAATAGCCAAACCAGAAAAATTCTCCCATTCATCTCACTTTCCAAATCGGCTATTTTGACCTATAATTTTCACTTCTCCAGTCAATCTCCAGCTTTTCACCTCTCTCTGAATAACCCTGTATGTGGTTTAACCTCCGTTGCTTGAACTTGCAGAACTGACAATGCATTGTTGTTACAAGGAGTCAGTGATTCTTCTCAAAGCATGGTCAAAAAACCAGCAAAAAGAACGACATAAGAAAACTACAGTCGAGAGTAAATCTAAAGAATACATAGATACACCGAGCGGACACAGCAGGCTTCTCCGTTTGCTCTTCAGATTTAATGTTTGTGAAATGCAAACGTTGGTGGGCGTCGCGACGCTGGATGAACAACGACATTCATTGAATAACCCCTTATATTTAATACATTATGCACATACATGCAGACGCAGAACACGATGGAAGGACGTTTCTACTTCTTTGCTTAATAGTACATCAAAATGAGTTACCTCGCCACTCGGATTCCTCCACGAGATAAAGGTCTTCATGAAAAATGTGTGTCTGCAAGGTGAATTTGATTTACAGAGGCTGTCAAAAAAACAGGCTGAGCGCCCAGGAGTCCTTGTTAACAATCCGACAGTGGAACGAGAGGGAAACAAATTCAGTCTAAAGGAGAGTTTTATTGAAGGTGAACTATATATATATATATAGTGATATAATCACTGGACTCGAGTATCACTGCTTCTGATTTCTGCTTTATTGTGCAACCATTGCAGGGTGAAATTTCACAAACACAAAATAAACAAATACAAAATAAACACCTTGGCCCCTATTACACGCTTCGCGCAGCGCATTTGTGTGCACGAAAATGCGCTTTTGCGCGAGGACAAAATCATTTGCGCGGAAAGTCGTAGTACGATGTCCGCGCAAACGATACAATCTTCGCGCAAAGTCGTGCGAGCGACGATTGCGCAAATTTTTGGAAGGTCTTTGAAAACTTGGTGTTAACTGCAAATATGATCGTTGTGGCCAAAACAAAATAACTCAGCAAAAAAAAAAAAAAAAGCAGCACAGTACAGTTACACATTCTACACATACCCAGACATAAAAAAATTATCATTTGTCAAATTTTTTTGCTGCAGCACATATACGCAGATTAACTTTGACAGGCGCAACAACCTAACTTTAGAAAATGGTGGTTCTTAATTCTGATTGGCTGAATCCCGTGAAAAAACAGCCTGCCCACCGATTCCTGCACGCAACATTCATTTGCGCACGAATTTGCGCGTCGGATTTGCGCACGATAAAACATGAAGGATGCGCTCGGATCGGAATGCCGCGTTCATTTTCGCGCGATAAGGGTTTTTTACGTGCGCAAAAAAAATGCGCTGCGCGAGCACATTTGCGCGAAGCGTGTAATAGAGGCCCTAATCTTGTATGCGGAGGCTATAACTTCACACTGGAGCAGACCTCTCTGACACGGTGGACGGCTCAGCCGTTTACCAACCTATAAAAGAAAATTCTTGCATACCTTCCTCCCGTGCTCAGGTTTAGGCTTTCCTCCCTCTGCAACCTGCTCAAGCATGCACACTGAGGGAACACACATCTCCTTTAGGCTGGGGACAGATGAGCGCACTATGGCCCCTATTACTTTCTTTGTACATTTGGTTTTGCGTGCGCAAATGCGCATTTGCGCAGGGGCAAAACCCTTTGCGCTGAACGTCGTATTACAACATTTGCGCAAACGATGCGCGTTATCATTTATCGCGGATGGACCTGCGCGAGCGTGATGAACTGTGCGCGTCCGATACTTAACATTGTGAGTGCAAATGCGTTCGTGCGCTGGTATGCGGATGGTATTACAATCGATTCGCAACTTTTTACGAACGATGTTTGCGCGCATAATTTTAACGTCTTTGAAAAGCTGGTGGTAACTGCAAATCGGAACGTTCTGACCGAAACCAAATACACCAGCACGAAAAAAAAAAATACAGCACAGTATAGTTACACATTCTACACATACCCAAACAATAAAATAGAGAAGTTGTGCGTGTTTTTATTATTGCTGCAGCATATATACTCAGATTTACTTTGACGGGCGCAAAAACTTAAGTGAGTCAATTAAGGTAAATTGATGTCAATTAAGGTTCTTAATTCTGATTGGCTGAATCCGCGAAAAAAACAGTCCGCACCCTGATTTACGTTTTCTTTTTGCACGCCGTTATTTTTGGACGGATGAGAAAATGCGTTCGGATCGTAATACCACCGATAATTTTCACGCGATAACGATGGATGATGCGCGCAAAGAAAATTTGCGCTGCGCGAACGAAATTGCGCACAGAATGTAAAAAGGAGTCCTCCATCCGCCGGCTGATAAACCTACCGTCTACCACTCTGCCTCAATCACACTGTCGCACAATATACACATATATTAGATATATTCAATGTTTTCTAAAGCAGAGTGACTTGTGGATTTGTAGGATTCTATACTGAGCATAATAATGGATATTTTATTGACTTCCACATGATTCTTCTTTTTCTTGTTTTCATTAATGTACCCAACAATATACTCTGCTCTCTGATCCTGACCAGCAAGTGCTCCTAGCATCCTACCTCACTCCCACTGGCCTGTCTCATGCCCATCTGCCTATAGCACACACATCTACCGTTTTATTTATCCCTTCTTTCCAAACACTTGTACACTAAAGCCCTTCACTGCCATGTATGCATGATCTAGCGCTAGCAGACAGAGCAGTCCAAGACTGAGTTAACATGATCCGGGGTCCTGCAGTATCACTGAAAATTGAATTTAGTTTGCATTTGGGCACCAGAAGGTGCCCCCAATCTTTAATAACATTAGGCATGATGCCCGAGGTGTAACCACATTTTTAAATCAGCTGGAGAATATTTCAAAATGCCATCACCCCAGCTGATCCTGCATGGACCTCTGGAGTGCAGTAGTTCTTTTTGACCAGCAGATGGTGACATCTGCCTGTCAAATAAAGTAACAGCTACTGGGGTTGGCTGGTCTCTGGTTGAGGACCATCAGACTGGAACCTGTTACAGCGTCTGTCCCTTTTCTCCAGTCAAGCAGATCTGCAGCAGCTTTCCCTCCTTCACAACCCTCAGCTAGAACTTGAGGGAGTGCTGTATAATTGTAAGTATCTCTTCCCAAACACCAGACAAGACTTAGTGCAGGGAAGAGGAATGATCTTTAATTTGAGATGGAGACCAGTTTAAATGGGATACAGGGGGTGGTGGTAAAATGGCACAAAGAATAGAGTGCATTGTATAAACTAGGGATGAGAAACAATTATGGCGTTACGGAAATCTGATTAATATTCCACAGATAGGATAAACACATTCTCAACATCAACCGAACATCATATCAATCTAAGGACAAACAATTACACAGACAGCCGGAACAATAGTTCTAAAAAGATTACTAAAACAAACAAAACTCTTAAACAACCAGTTTTAACCCCTTAGTGACCGGGCGGTTTTACACAAATCCGTCCTTTAGTGACAACTGCTGTTTTTACGTTTCTGCGCTGTTCGTGTTTAGGTCAAATTTTCCTCTTACTCGTTTATTCAACCCACACATATTATACACCGTTTTTCCCGCCATTAAATGGACTTTCTAAAAATACCATTATGTCCATCATATCAAATAATTTGCTATAAAAAAAAATATGAAATATGATGAAAAAATGGTAAAAACACACTTTTTCAAAATTTAATCCCCAAAATCTACAACCACCAAAAAAGACCCCGGCTAAATAGTTTGAAAATTTTGTCCCGAGAATAGAAATACCCAATTTTTACATGTTTTTGCTTTTTAACCCCTTCACTGCTGAGCCAGTTCACCTATGTTCACTGAGCTTATTCTGACCGTTTTGTGCTCATTATTTCTAGATGATCAGGCCTTTCCAATGATGTCAAATATGACCCTCTAGCTGCCACGGATCGGGAGATAAGGGGATCCAAAGGATCCCCCTATCACCACATGGCAGGTAAGGGGCTAACTGGCCCACTGACATACTCACACAAATGGTGAGGATGCCAGTGGGTGGGGGGGTGACCTGGAGGCTTGGCTGACATCCAAGATGTCAGCACCCTCCAGGTTTGAATCGCGATTTGGCGCAAATTTGTGCTGAATCGTGATCCGGCAGCGAAACGGTTAAAGCTGCACACCGCTGAAAAGGGGAGACTCTCTCCTTTCCAGCGGTGCAAATTGCATCACTGTACCTTAAACGGAGGGGGAGATAGAGGGCTCCAAAGGAGCCCACCCTCCCCTTCCTGATTTCTCACCACCGGCACCGGCCGAAGACGTCATCACGCAGCGTGATGACATCACCAGATCGGCCGGCCCCCAGGAAATGCCAAGGCAAGCTTCAAGCTTGCCATAGACGATGTGGGAACCGGCGAGGAAGGTGAGTATCATCGGGAGGGAGGTCAGAAGCCCGCTGACGTACTATGTAAGTCCGCGGTTCTAAGAGAGACCCGTGGGCAGGACGTACATAGTACGATAGCGGTCATTAAGGGGTTAAGATACTAATACATTTAACAACATTAACTCTACATGCCCTCTTATGTCCACTGTCTTTTAGAGTTAGCTTTGCCACATTGGTCCGCGGTCCCTTGGCAGGAGGCCAGCATCTACACTTCTCCAACAGGCACAGAGCCCATGTATAATGTGGGCAAGGGTGCCAAGGAGGGTGAGGGCACAAAGACAAAGGGAGCTTCGGTTAGAAATAGATTATTACAGTAAGGAATACACTGGGAATATTCCCAAATATTTCTTACTGAATAAATAAAACAGATTTTCCAAAACCCTCTGGTTTGTAACAATGTTTTATTTTAGAAAATCTCTTGGTAGTGACGGGATAAAGAACTCCGTAGCTCAGTCAAATCCCTACTGAAATGTTGAAACTTTTCTTCCACGTTGGTAAAATACACAGGAGGTGGCCATTATGGCCATGAACTGGAGAGGGCAGCGACGAAACCCAAACCTTAACTGCTGGCTTGCATGAACCCTGCCCCATGCATACTATATGCATATGGCCTGCATCACCCCATCCTTGCTGCTGTCAGAGTCAGACCCCTACATGGCTGCTATTTCGCTGCGGTTCATTCCTGATTTTGTGACCTTTGATAGGCCCTGTGTTAATCTGTCACTGATCCAATCTTTGTATGAGTAGTAAAACCTAAAAAAAATTATCTAAAAACCTCTAACTTCATTTATACCCATTACTTCTGGGTTTTTAGTCATCAGTTAAATGAATATTCGTAGCTTTGGTAACGGAACGCTCCCTATAATGTAGATTCATGCATCCTCATCACGCATACCTATGAGCTGCCTGCGTCTCCACACACGCCACATTTCTCTTGGTCCTAGCACAGAGCGAAAGAAACAGGAAAATCAATTAAATGTCATCATCTTCTATGCTAATTTCCTTTTGATCTGCCTGTGAATTCATTAATTCTAAAATAATGGGTTTCCTATTACACACTGGGGTATTGTTTCTGCTTCAGACACACACAAACACACACTATTATTAAATATCAAATTGTTGGGTGAGCCCTGGCCTTCAGTGCGCAGTCACAGGGCCGATACTGAAGGGAGGTTGTTTTAATTACCCCCCCCCCCCCGATTTTCTCAAGCTAGGTTGTGTTAACTCCCATTTTATTCTCTCCCTTACCCTCCACTCCTCCTTCCATTTATTTTTACCCCAACCCCCGCTTTCTTTTTTCTTATTTCATTCTCTTCTTCTCTCTTTCTTTCTGCTTCCTTTTCCCTTTACTTTGATATGATTGCATGGGGCCTCCTTATTGGATCCCCCCCTTTTTTAATGTGTGTGAAAGATCTCAGTACCCCACCAGGGTTACATCTGTCAATGCCGCTTCCTTGCCGGACACACCTTCCCCTCGTGTTCTCCCTAGCTGACTCTGTGCCTTTCTCCAGGCCTCAGATGAAGCTTAAGGACACGAAGAGAACCTGCCATCATCCCCCAGAAATAAGAAGGCTGTATATTATTATTATTATTATTCTTTATTTATAAAGCGCCAGCATATTCCGTAGCGCTGTACAATAGGCACAGTATAGACAGGGTTACAATACATTGAACAACATTTGACAAACAGTACAGGAGGAGATGAGGCCCTATTCCCGTAGGAATTCACATCTGGGAGGGTTGGGGTTGGAAACAGGAGGAGAGGACTGTAAGGTGAGAGTGATTGATGGTTGTGTCAGTGAGTTGGGTGGTAGGCTTCCCTAAATAGGAATGTTTTAAGGGAGCGTTTGAAGGAAGAGAAGTTAGGTGAAAGTCTGACAGTACGAGGGAGAGCGTTCCAGAGAGTGGGGGCTGCGCGTGAGAAATCCTGCAGTCTATCATGGGAAGAGGTGATGCGGGGAGAAGCTAGGCGCAGGTCACTGTTTGACCTTAGGGAGCGGGCTGGGGTGTATTTGGTGATTAGTGAGGACAGGTAGTGGGGCGCTGAGTTAGTGAGGGTTTTGTAGGTAAGGATAAGGATTTTGAACTTAATTCTGCAGTGGATGGGGAGCCAGTGAAGGGACTCGCAGAGGGGAGCGGCAGAGACAGAGCGGCGGGTGAGGTGAATTAGCCTGGCGGAGGCGTTCAGGATGGATTGTAGGTGTCACGTCTTGGCCTTGCCCCCTGCTGGTGGTAGCAGGGATTCCTGTTTATTTTTGTTTTCAGCCTGCAGGCCATATGTTGGGCTGATTGGCCTGCGGTCACATGACCTGTTCTGCCCTATAAGTACGACCAGGACTCCCCTTGATCCTTGGACCAGGATAGTCTTTCATACCTAGTTCCTGTATTTGCTGGTTTACTTTGATTTGCTGTGTACGACCTCTGGCTCATGTATTTAGGATCCCTCTCTTGTCTGACCCCTTTAGAATGATATTCCGTGTATGACCTTTTGGCTCTTGTATCTGGATCTCTCTTCTGTCTGTCCCCTGTACTGTACCGTGCTTTGGAATCTGTATGCTTGCATTTATTGTCTGTCTGGTTTATGTTTTATTTGTCTTGCAAACCTAGCCTAGCTAGTATTTCGAGACCACCTTTCAAGGATCTCAGTCAGGGCTTAGGGATCTTTCTAGTTTCTGTTTATATCTTGCTTTGTTCCCTGGAACCTGTATACTTGCATTTATTGTCTGTCTGGTTTATGTTTTGTTTGTCTTGCAAACCTAGCCTAGCTAGTATTTCGAGACCACCTTTCAAGGATCTCAGTCAGGGCTTAGGGATCTTTCTAAGTTCTGTTAATATCTTGGTTTGTTCCCTGGAAGCTGTATACCTGTCCTTAAGGCTTCATCTCTGCAGATTGGGGGTTCCCCCTCACCCTATAGGGGGCTCCCCGTTACATTATCCTGGTCCCAAATAGAAGCTGGCAGGTATGTCTCATATGTATGAAGCTGTATTGAACTTGGTGCTTGCTATGCTGAAAGAGCTGCAGAGGTTAATAGAGGCTCTGAGCCTATCACCTGCTGCAGCTAACGATGCAGCACCACCCTGCACTACTTGCAAACCCATACCGGAAAAGGAAAGACGCAGGTTGTATGGTCTCTTTTTATTGCGCAGATCCAAATCACACTATTGAACATTGTGTATTAAAACCTGTTAAGCAATGGCAGGGGAACCATGTATCCAGGTATCGCTATGGAGGTACTGGTGTGTCCTCCATAGGCATCCAGACTGGCAGAATAGCCACCTCAAATCTGTTGAATCATGGATCACTATGCCCTCGTCTCCCAGTGTGGTTGCATTGTCTCCGGTTGGGAATGCTATGCCAGCCATGTCTGTATCCACTGGCGTGCTGCCAGCCATGTCTGTATATACTGGCACGCTGCCAGCCATGTCTGTATATGCTGGCACGCTGCCAGCCAAGTCAGTATCCACTGGCACGCTGCCAACCATGTCTGTATCCACTGGCACGCTGCCAGCCATGTCAGTATCCACTGGCACGCTGCCAACCATGTCTGTATCCACTGGCACGCTGCCAGCCATGTCTGTATCCACTGGCACGCTGCCAGCCATGTCAGTATCCACTGGCACGCTGCCAGCCATGTCTGTATCCACTGGCACGCTGCCAGCCATGTCTGTATCCACTGGCACGCTGCCAGCCATGTCTGTATCCACTGGCACGATGCCAGCCATGTCTGTATCTACTGGCATGATGCCAGCCATGTCTGTATCTACTGGCACGATGCCAGCCATGTCTGTATCCACTGGCACGCTGCCAGCCATGCCTGTTCCCACTGGCAATGAAATGCCAGCCATGTCTGTATCCACTGGCATGATGCCAGCCATGTCTGTATCCACTGGCATGATGCCAGCCATGTCTGTATCCACTGGCATGATGCCAGCCATGTCTGTATCCACTGGCATGATGCCAGCCATGTCTGTATCCACTGGCACGCTGCCAGTCATGCCTGTTCCCACCGGCAATGAAATGCCAGCCATGTCTGTATCTACTGGCACGAAGCCAGCCATGCCTGTTCCCACTGGCAATGAGATGCCAGCCATGTCTGTATCTATTGGCACGATGCCAGCCATGTCTGTATCTCCTGGCACGATGCCAGCCATGTCTGTATCTCCTGGCACGAAGCCAGTCATGTCTGTATCCACCGGCACGATGCCAGCCATGTCTGTATCCACTGGCACGCTGCCAGCCATGCCTGTTCCCACTGGCAATGAAATGCCAGCCATGTCTGTATCTATTGGCACGATGCCAGCCATGTCTGTATCCACTGGCATGATGCCAGCCATGTCTGTATCCACTGGCACGCTGCCAGCCATGCCTGTTCCCACCGGTAATGAAAAGCCAGCCATGCCTGTTCCCACTGGCAATGAAATGCCAGCCATGTCTGTTTCTACTGGCACGAAGCCAGTCATGTCTGTATCCACTGGCACGCTGCCAGCCATGCCTGTTCTCACTGGCAATGAAAAGCCAGCCATGCCTGTTCCCACTGGCAATGAAAAGCCAGCCATGCCTGTTCTCACTGGTAATGAAATGCCAGCCATGTCTGTCTCCACTGGCACGCTGCCAGCCATGCCTGTTCTCACTGGTAATGAAAAGCCAGCCATGCCTGTTCCCACTGGCAATGAAAAGCCAGCCATGCCTGTTCTCACTGGTAATGAAATGCCAGCCATGTCTGTATCCACTGGCACGCTGCCAGCCATGCCTGTTCTCACTGGTAATGAAAAGCCAGCCATGCCTGTTCCCACTGGCAATGAAAAGCCAGCCATGCCTGTTCTCACTGGTAATGAAATGCCAGCCATGTCTGTCTCCACTGGCACGCTGCCAGCCATGCCTGTTCTCACTGGTAATGAAAAGCCAGCCATGCCTGTTCCCACTGGCAATGAAAAGCCAGCCATGCCTGTTCTCACTGGTAATGAAATGCCAGCCATGTCTGTATCCACTGGCACGCTGCCAGCCATGCCTGTTCTCACTGGTAATGAAAAGCCAGCCATGCCTGTTCCCACTGGCAATGAAAAGCCAGCCATGCCTGTTCTCACTGGTAATGAAATGCCAGCCATGTCTGTCTCCACTGGCACGCTGCCAGCCATGCCTGTTCTCACTGGTAATGAAAAGCCAGCCATGCCTGTTCCCACTGGCAATGAAAAGCCAGCCATGCCTGTTCTCACTGGTAATGAAATGCCAGCCATGTCTGTATCCACTGGCACGCTGCCAGCCATGCCTGTTCTCACTGGTAATGAAAAGCCAGCCATGCCTGTTCCCACTGGCAATGAAAAGCCAGCCATGCCTGTTCTCACTGGTAATGAAATGCCAGCCATGTCTGTCTCCACTGGCACGCTGCCAGCCATGCCTGTTCTCACTGGTAATGAAATGCCAGCCATATCTGTTTTCAACTGGCATGAAGCCAGCCATGTCTGTATCTACTGGCACGCTGCCAGCCATGCCTGTTCCCACTGGCAATGAAAAGCCAGCCATGTCTGTATCTACTGGCACGCTGCCAGCCATGCCTGTTCTCACTGGTAATGAAAAGCCAGCCATGCCTGTTCCCACTGGCAATGAAATGCCAGTCATGTCTGTATCTACTGACACGAAGCCAGCCATGTCTGTTCCCACTGGCAATGAAAAGCCAGTCATATCTGTTCCCACTGGCAATGAAAAGCCAGTCATATCTGTTCCCACTGGCAATGAAAAGCCAGCCATGTCTGTATCTACTGGCATGAAGCCAGCCATGTCTGTATCTACTGGCATGAAGCCAGCCATGTCTGTATCTACTGGCATGAAGCCAGCCATGTCTGTATCTACTGGCATGAAGCCAGCCATGTCTGTATCTACTGGCATGAAGCCAGCCATGTCTGTATCTACTGGCACGTTGCCAGCCATGCCTGTTCTCACTGGCAATGAAGTGCCAGCCATGTCTGTATCTACTGGCACGAAGCCAGCCATGTCTGTATCCACTGGCACGAAGCCAGCCATGTCTGTATCCACTGGCACGAAGCCAGCCATGTCTGTATCCACTGGCACGAAGCCAGCCATGTCTGTATCCACTGGCACGAAGCCAGCCATGTCTGTATCCACTGGCACGAAGCCAGCCATGTCTGTATCCACTGGCACGAAGCCAGCCATGTCTGTATCCACTGGCACGAAGCCAGCCATGTCTGTATCCACTGGCACGAAGCCAGCCATGTCTGTATCCACTGGCACGAAGCCAGCCATGTCTGTATCCACTGGCACGAAGCCAGCCATGTCTGTATCCACTGGCACGAAGCCAGCCATGTCTGTATCCACTGGCACGAAGCCAGCCATGTCTGTTCCCACTGGCAATGAAAAGCCAGCCATGTCTGCTTCCCCTGGCACGAAGCCAGCCATGTCGGGTACTGGTAATGAGAAGCCAGCCATGTCGGGTACTGACAGTATGTCATTCGTGATGCCTGAGGCTGGTACCTTGCCAGTGGTGTCCGGGACAAGCTGTACGTCAGCAGTGACAGCTGTACCCAGGTTAGACGAGACAGCTGTGACCACGTTTTGTTATGAGGCCGATGTGCCTGGATTGGCACATGAGACCACTGTGCCCTTGCCCCACAGTGAGTCCAGTGTTGTCCCCACCATTGTCAAGCCTTGTGAGGTGGTCATAAAGTCTATGTCTTGCTCTAAGAGAAGACAAGAAAAGGTGATCAACCCTAGCCAATCTGGTTCTGAAACTGCCACACTTTGTTCTGGTTCCATTGATACTACACCCTCTAAGTCCGAGGTTGCCTTACTCCGCACAGTAATCAGGGAAATTCAGCAAGCTGGTGGTTTAAAGGGTATTGAGATCCCTAAATCACATTGTGTTCCCACGGAATATATACGGACGCCTTCTGGCTTTTGGATGCGTGAGAGGCACTGGGTAGTGCTCCAGAGACACCCTGACATTCTGAAAGGGCTGGTGGAAGACTCTGATTCAGATGATTCACAATATACTCCTCCTGGGGAGAGGTGTAAGACTATTGTGGCGCCAACTGTACCATGTCCTGGTGATGTCCCATATCCCGAGAGTGTACCAGTCATGCACACACCCTGTACTGTATCGGTCGGGGCCACGTTTAATGGCAAGGTCATTGTCTCTGGGGTAGACAGTAAGTCCACTGTGTCTAGTGGTTCCACTCTGGGTTGTAATATACAATCCCGGGGCACGACTACCGTCACTGGATCTGGCAGCACCTCTAATACCTCTATGTACCATGGTGTGGACGGAACTCCTAGATCACGGTCCAGGAGACGCAAGAGGACTAAACATAAACAACCTGGGACTGATGATTCACTCCGTTCAAGGTCCAAGGTACTCATGCCGTCGGACCCTCAGGTACGAGACCCTAGCCCGGTTGGCGAAGATTGTGTACGGGCCTCTAATGGTGCAGTGATCCGCAGAAAGGACCTGGGGGTTTATGAAAGAGCTCTGCTTGCTCAGGCACAAACCGACTACTCTGAGTCTGAGTGGGATTCCAATGGGTACTGGTGACTGGTCTTGTCCATTTTCATGCCATCCATGTTTTCTTTCTTGGGTGCCCAGGAGGTCACCCGTAAGGGAGGGGGTTATGTCACGTCTTGGCCTTGCCCCCTGCTGGTGGTAGCAGGGATTCCTGTTTATTTTTGTTTTCAGCCTGCAGGCCATATGTTGGGCTGATTGGCCTGCGGTCACATGACCTGTTCTGCCCTATAAGTACGACCAGGACTCCCCTTGATCCTTGGACCAGGATAGTCTTTCATACCTAGTTCCTGTATTTGCTGGTTTACTTTGATTTGCTGTGTACGACCTCTGGCTCATGTATTTAGGATCCCTCTCTTGTCTGACCCCTTTAGAATGATATTCCGTGTATGACCTTTTGGCTCTTGTATCTGGATCTCTCTTCTGTCTGTCCCCTGTACTGTACCGTGCTTTGGAATCTGTATGCTTGCATTTATTGTCTGTCTGGTTTATGTTTTATTTGTCTTGCAAACCTAGCCTAGCTAGTATTTCGAGACCACCTTTCAAGGATCTCAGTCAGGGCTTAGGGATCTTTCTAGTTTCTGTTTATATCTTGCTTTGTTCCCTGGACCTGTATACTTGCATTTATTGTCTGTCTGGTTTATGTTTTGTTTGTCTTGCAAACCTAGCCTAGCTAGTATTTCGAGACCACCTTTCAAGGATCTCAGTCAGGGCTTAGGGATCTTTCTAGTTTCTGTTTATATCGTGCTTTGTTCCCTGGAACCTGTATACTTGCATTTATTGTCTGTCTGGTTTATGTTTTGTTTGTCTTGCAAACCTAGCCTAGCTAGTATTTCGAGACCACCTTTCAAGGATCTCAGTCAGGGCTTAGGGATCTTTCTAAGTTCTGTTAATATCTTGGTTTGTTCCCTGGAAGCTGTATACCTGTCCTTAAGGCTTCATCTCTGCAGATTGGGGGTTCCCGCTCACCCTATAGGGGGCTCCCCGTTACAGTAGGGGGGAGAGGCGGGACAGAGGGAGGCCAGATAAGAGATGGGATAAGAGATATCTGTAGGTTTCCAGGGTCAGAATGGAACACTTTCAATTGGGGACAGGCACACATATTTAGGCTGGTGTCAGACGAGCGTAGTGTTCACGTCCGTGATTGCACCTAGAAGTACGTCCGTGATAGCATGACAGAAAGCCCATCGGAGCCCGTTACAAGAAGTACGTCCGCACTGAACTGCGGACGCACAACGGCCGCGCCCCACGGACGCAAGGCAGGCAAGAACATACAACCCCTAGAACGGCCGCACAAAGTGCGCTGCGTCCGCAACGTCCGCATAGCTTTGTGTGTGAGTGATGGAAGGTGGTCAGACGGACTGCATTTATACGTCCAGCATTTTTCACGGACAAAATGGTTTTGCTTTTTAATTTATTTTCCCTCCTACATCCGTCAAAATATACGTCAGTGAAAAACGGACTGTGTGGCCACTACTGCGTCTTCCGTACTGACGTACGTCCGTGTGCACGGACGTACAGTCCGTAGAAATCACGCTCGTCTGACCCTAGCCTTATACAGTCAACCTGGGTTATTTACATATACAAAAACCTTCCCTAGAAAATGCTGGGACACATAATTAACTAAGACAAATAATGGAATAAACATTGCATAACATTCCTAAACGAGGCAATACCATGGCAATTGTGAACAGTAAACAGATTAAGTCTAAAATAGCAGATAACGGGGCAGTGTTTGCCTGACAAAGCAGATTAACACATTCCTGAAACAGAGCATGCTAGAAACTAATCCTATCAGCAGATAGACAATCAGGGTTATTCAAAGATATCTGAATTGCTGGAGAAAGGTAACCTTTCTTGGCCATTCAGCTATCCAGAGAGCAGGCAGTTTGCCAAATGTTGGCGAATTACCTGCACATACGGTGCCTGCTCGGTGCCTGTTTGAGGGCAGTGAAATCCCCATAGAGAAGCAACGCTTCGTCTATTCAGAGAACACAAACCAGCAGTGAAAGGTTCCCGAAATGCCCTGTCATTCGGTGTTTTAATTCAGCAGATTTATTCAGGCGAATCCCGTTGGCTTCAATGTTAAAAATATTCCTGTTTTAATTCAATATCTAATAAACCGTTTATTATAATATTCTGCAGTAAAGAGTCTCTTTATTTATAGATTTTTTAGGACCTTTTACCCATTTTTCGAGATTTTTTTGCTAAGATTTTTCTACCGTTTTTTTTTTTTAAATCGTTTTTTCTTTTTTCTTTTTTCTTTTTTCTGTAACAGCCCTTTTTATTATCATTCATTAGATTTTATATGTCAATTTCAGACATTTTCGTTCAGTAGTGTCTTTGCAAACAGCGTTTCACTTTTCAAACATTCAAGCGTACTGCTTTTTTTTTTTTTCACTTCATTCCTCTGCGGTGTCGGGTTTTTCCGGCGGCTGCTCTGCGCTCTGATCGGCTCCTGCTCGGGTTTCTCCGGTGTGTTCGGCGGGGTTAATCCAGATGTTTTTGCGGGTTTCGGTGTGCGTTCGCCGGGTTTGCGGTGAGTTTTCGGGGGGGTTTGCGGCGACTTTTCCCTGCATTACGACGGCCCTGTGGTGCTTGCTGAATACACCGTAGGGTCGCTGAAATAGGTTCGCCAAATCACACTGAATTGAAGAGATAAAAAAGTCACTGAACGTGCGGTGACTTTTCGATTCTCTATGAATAACCCTGAATGACATTATTCTTGCAGAACACATATTACACAAACATCCTGCACCCTCCCTAATACATTTCTATACCCCAAATTCAAAATTGACGCGCGTCACAATGTGCTAAATTGACGCGCGTTCCAATGTGCTTTTTGTCTCTCTTTGAGAGGGGTTCTCGAAGGTTCTCATGGTCGACAGCGTTTTGTTGACACCATTATTATTTCTGATGATTCGGCCTATGGGGTTGTATGTGTGCTCTCGTTGATGGCTCTGCACCTCAGTGAATTTCCTTTTGTTTTTGTTTTCTTATATGATTGTGTACTCATTCTGTACGATTTTCCGGTCTATTGTTTTGACTCTACTTATGCTAATAAAAACTAAAATTTAGAATTTCAAAAAATAGATAAATAAATATAAAATGAAAATACTACGTAAATTCACATGGTAATAAATTATCTCATATTGATATATTTGTCAAAACTCATCAAGAAATTAAGGGGAAAAAAAAACCGATATAAATATTTTTCCTTGATTAAAACAATTAAGATAAAAAAAATAAAGCTGCCAACTGCAATTCTGATTTTTAAAATAATATATATATATATAAGTTTTTTATGCTTTGGTTTATCTGAATACATGTAAGCTGTAGCTATTAGTGTAAAGGTTTATAAGCTAATAAGGCCAGCAGGCGGCATTTATTTCCCTTACGACGTTTCCCAACCGGATGGAAGATCAATACTAAGCGACGCGCCAGACGTCGATGTTCCCGTCACTCTAGTTTCTAATACTGATACTTAAGAATTAAGATCAAAGATCGTTCGCAGCTTGAATCTGAAGAATATTCGTCGGACGTTTAATTATTCCCCCCCGCACACTTTTTTCTTATTACCCCATACATGAGCAAATTAGTCGAATCAAAGCAGAGCTAAACCGCGGTTTGAGAAGTGAAGGAGCCCGCGGTGTTTGCCAGATTCCTGGCTCTTCGTTTTCCCTTTCGGAAACTTGACTACCTTACAAAAATAATGTGAAAAAAAAGGAATCTGTAAAAGGCTCCTGAGGCTGCTTCTGGTAGATAAGCCCGTAACGCTCGCTATCTGCAGCCGGCGAGGACTGCGCACACATGAAAGGCGTAATGATGATATGAATAAGCTTAGACTGTCTCGCGGAAGACAGCTCATTTTTCATACTTGAGTAATTTATGTAAACACAGTCAATTTTCTAAAGATGCTCGGCCTCGCTTTTGTTGTACGCTTTCCGCATACTTTGTGGAATTCTGCAGTATTCCAACAAGTTACGCGTGTAACAATAACAACGACGAGCGTTACTTCATGTATCTCTGTGTATATTTATTATTGCATTCCCTTTTCTGCTGCTCTTGATGGTTTTTTTCACACATTTCTGGATATTCTTTTTATTGGATATTGTAAACACACGTTTTTTTCTGCAAATATGTTTAAAACTCTAAAGAGACACTTTACACACCCTGATCGCTTTAGCGTTTTTCAAGTGGTCAGGATTAGTGTAGTGATGGGCCGAACACCCCCGTGTTTGGTTCACATTCGAACTCGAACACCCGAAAAAGTTCGACCACAAACTCGAACACAATGGAAGTCAATGGGGCTCAAACGTTCGAAAATTATGGTCCCCCTCCAAGAGGGCATATATGCAAGATATTGGCCATAAAAGGTGTATGGGGGTCCGGGTAGTGCCCTGGGGGTCAGAAAACAATGACATTTTTTTATAAAAAAACAAAAACATTTTTAACCCTTTCACTGCTGAGTGCTGAGCCATTTCACTGCTGTGCGCTGAGCTCATTTTTACTGCATTTACTCATGTTTAAATGTGATTTGAAGCCATGGGAAATGTTTGACCAACAATGAGTGGGAAATGTTTGACCAACAAGGAGTGGGACATGTTTGACCAAGAAGGAGTGGGAAATGTTTGACCAACAATGAGTAGGAAATGTTTGACCAACAAGGAGTGGGAAATGTTTGACCAACAAGGAGTGGGAAATGTTTGACTAACAATGAGTGGGAAATGTTTGACCAACAATGATTGGGAAATATTTGACCAACAAGGAGAGGGAAATGTTTGACCAACGATGAGTGGGAAATGTTTATGAATCCTATAGGCTTCAATGTTAAAAATATTCCCGTTTTAATTCAATATCTAATAAACCATTTATTATTATATTCTGCAGTAAAGAGTCTCTTTATTATTATATTTTTTAGGATCTTTTAAGCATTTTTTGGAATTTTTTTCCAAACTTTTCTTTTTCTCGAACTTTCCGCGAACGTCTCGAAAAGTTTGAAGTTCGCGAACTTTCGAACAGCCGATGTTCGAATCAAACTTCGAACCGATTCAAACCGGCAGCCCATCCCTAGTCAGGATGTGTGGAGCGCCCCTCCCACTCCCTCTGGTGCCGTTTGGTTAAAAATCGTTGTGTGATGCAGAGGATTTTTCTCCACCCGCACAGTCACTCCCATCCATCATTCTGCACTGGCACAGAACAAAAAGTACGCAGGTTCAGAGTGATACTCGTTTTGTGTATCGTTGCGTAGGTGTGAAAATTGCGGGAAAAAAGCTGCCATGAATTCTGCATTTCAATAGGCCTGAGCTGATGGGGAAAAGGTGAGTATTTACTGCTAAAATAAAAAAAAGATGGAAAAAATAATTGAGGATAGGCTGTCATCAGCATCTGTCCAATTATTTAACCACTTGGCTGCGGAGGACGCGCTCAGCGCATCGTCGCGATGGTACGTTCCATGGGGATGACGCACTGCAGCCCCCTCTCCTGCTGGATACTCACCACTCTCTCCATGGTCCCACGTCGGTCTGAGTCTTATGGATGCAGGCTTCTGTTTTTAAAGCCCGGTGGGTGCAATGACATCATTGCGATGGGTGCGATGATGTCATTTACAACGTGCCCGCGGCAGTGCCGGAAACGGGGGGACGGGGGTCTTTTGGACCTCTTAGAAGATCTTAGAAACAAAAGAGAGGCACGGCTGGTAAGGTCCAAAGGACCCCCCTATCTCCACTTTAGGGATTTCCATAGGAAAACCCTTGGCAGATAGGGTTTCATTCCCTAACTGATGTCATTGCATGCATTGGCACAATTTTGGGACAGTTCGTCTATACAAAAAGCTGTCAATTCACCAAATACAGGCAAACTGACAGCAAAATACAGTGTGATTCCCCACAATTTGCCTGTATTTA
This sequence comes from Leptobrachium leishanense, assembly GCA_009667805.1. Taxonomy (NCBI): domain Eukaryota; kingdom Metazoa; phylum Chordata; class Amphibia; order Anura; family Megophryidae; genus Leptobrachium; species Leptobrachium leishanense. Next base: position 22,911,925 of record CM019069.1, read on the forward strand.
GTGGATTGACAGCTTTTTGAATAGACAAACTGTCCCGAAATTGTGCCGAACTGTTAAATTCACCATTTGGAGCAATTCGGAGGTTGGTGAATGACCCCTAATGTGTAATTTTGAAATGGTGTTTTTATCCACTAAACGCTGAATCGTACAAGATTTTTCAGAAGACTTTGAGCGAGAAGAAGCAAAACATCTGCATTTTTTAGAAGATTCTGTAACTTTTCGGTCAGTACATGAGTTGCTACTGGAAGTAAAGATGCAGAATTGCGGACGCAGGTCCCACGCCGTAAAAATGGCGGTGTTTTATTTTATGGAACCACCGAGGCACGAGAGTGAGAGAAAATTACATTCTTACCTTTAAAGTACATTTAGAAAAACAGTCACCTTTATGCTCGCCATAAACCTTCAGCATTGCAGATTTCACATTTATTTAGAAATTCTCATTTCCTTCTCATAACAACTGCAAATCCTGCTCCGTGTACAGCCATATATATTTTTTTTCCTTCAAAATTAAAGTAAGCCGGGCGCTCTATGTGTCATAGTGTATAATGTTTTGAAGATAATGTGGTGAGATCAGCGTTTCCTTCAGGTGAAGATTGTGGAGTGTGATTCCTTATTAAATAATTCTTTCAGTTGTATTTGTGCCTCAAATAAAGCATAAAGGCAGACATAGTGTAACCGGTATGGGTAATGGGTAAATGAAAAAAAAGGTTTAAACTCACGTTTAGTGGTGTCCCAAATTGGACACCAGATGTAACAGCAGCCGGCAATATTAGCGGGAGTGCCGGATCTCCCCTCAGCGATAGATCACTTGCTCCGTTCCTCTATTCAATAGTAACCGGGAACAGAGTTTAACCCTTTCGCTGCTGAGGCTTTTCCCGCCTCTGTGCTGAGGTCATTTTTACCGGTTTTGCTCATCATGTTTAAACGTGTTTTGAAGGCTTATTTTAGTATATGACCCAGACATATTATATATCGTTCTTTCCGTCAGACTCGGCAGATTCATAATATGTCATTATTATATGTATACTTCATGACCTGTCTGTATATTATAACAAAAAATGCAATAAAATATGAATTTTCAATTTACAACGTGTAAAGTGTTTTTTTTTCACATTTTAACATGCGAGCAATTGCGGTTATATTTTGTATGGGGTGCGCTTGTTAAAAAAATTAGAGATGGGGTCTCGTTACATTTTTTTTTGGGGAAAATTACACGATTTTTAACAAACGCACCGCATACAAAAATCGTTAGTGCAGCATCATTGTTCACATTATAATTGAAATGAACAATATTGCTGCATTAACAAACCAAAAAAAAGAAAAAAAACTTGTTTATTTTTTTTTATAATTTGTTTTTAAATATTTTTTTATTTTTATTTTTTATTTTTTTTTACAAACTTTTTTTATACTCATGTTTGGTATCGTTGGAACGGCCATGCTCTGGCCGATCCAACAATTCCAAACATTAACCCCTAACTGCCACGGATCGGGAGATAGAGGGTTCATTGGAACCCCCTATCTCCACCATTGGTGGCAGTTAGGGGTTAACTCCAGGACTGGCGTCATCGTGCTATGCACGATGACGCCAGTCCACAGGGGGCATTCCCGGAAGCTTGGCCAACATCCAAGATGTCGGCCAGCTCCAGGAAAGGATCACGAACCGGCGCTTTTCAGTGCCGATTCGTGATCCGGCCCCCATTGGGTTAATGGCAGGTACCATTTGGAAGGGCAGGCTGTGCCCTTCCAAACGGTGCCTGGGTTAACCCCCGCAAGTGTCATCGCGCCCCCGCAATGACACCTAATTTCTCCGGCGGCGGTTCCGGATGCTGGGCTGACATCGAGGATGTCAGCCCGCACCGGGGGGCCAGCGATCGGCCGGAACCTGGCCGAACGCTGACCCCAAAGAGAGGACGCGCTCAGCACATCCACCGCATGGAACGATACATGCGGTTGGACGCGCTGAGCGCGTCATTAGCAGCGAAGGGGTTAAAGTAAAACCAAGAAAAATTTATTAAATAAATAGCAATAAAATACAACCGAGACGTGTTTCGCGATAAATTTGCTTCTTCAGTCGGTGTATAATGTTGCAGGCCCGATAATATATTCAAGGTTTCTGTACTCAAACCGATACAGTCAATAGGGCAGGTGCTGCTGTCGGCATCTGCCCAATTATTTTCTTCTATTTTTATTTTAGCCGTAAATACTCACATCCTCTCCTTCGGCGCGCGCTGCTCCTCTACTTCCGCTTGGCGTTTCCAAAATGCAGAAGTCCCTGTAGCTTTTTTACACAATTTCCTTATCTAGTATGCAATTTGTGTAGGGCTCAATGCGCAAATTGTGCTTTGTTCAGAACGTGCATAATTTTTCTACGCAGGTTCCTTAGAGCCTCTACAGAGCGAAGGATTGCACAGAACCAATACATCAGCTGTCTTCTCTCTGCATGCTCGTTATTGCACGCGCTTTGAGAGAGGATGATTTTGGGGCCATTCGGCTATTGAGAGAGAAGGCAGTTCGCCAAATTTTGTGAATTGCCAGCAAAATACTTTGCCTGTTCGACGGCAGAGAAATCCCCCATAGAGAAGCAATGGTTAATCTATTTAGAGAAAATTGAACAGCAGTGAAATGTCAGTAAAATGCCCTGCTGTTCGGTGGTTTCATTCGCCAAGTTTAATCAGGTGAATCCCATAGGTTTCAATGTTAAAAATATTCCGGTTTTAATTTATTATCTAATAATAAACTGTTTATTGTTTTAAATTGCAGCAAAAAGGCTCTTTATGTATTGATTTTTTTAGGATCTTTTAAGAGTTTTTTGGGATTTTTTATTATATAATTTATTCAGGTTTTTTTTAATAGGGTTTTTTCTTTTTTCTGTAACAGACCTTTTTATTATCATTCATATGACCTTATATGTAAATTCCAGACATTTTCATCTAGTAGTATTTTTGCAAACAGCGTTTCAATTTTGACACTTTCAATCGTTTTGCTTTATTTATTTTTTTACCCAGTTTCCCGGCTTTTTCCAGCGGCCAGTCATCGCTGTGTTCGGTGGATCATCTGAATGATTTTCTGCAGCGCTTCGAAGTGATCCGATACTTCAGATCGTAACGGTTGCGTTTTTTTGGCGATTTTTCAGCCGTTTCACTGCAGATTTTTTGAACCGTTCCCTGCACTCTGGGTACCCTGCGGTGAATGCTGAATTCACCACAGGGTCGAGGATTGTGATTCCTCAACGAGCGAGGAAGGAGAGAGCACCGACATGTCGATGATATTTCGGTGCTCGCTGAATAATTCCTTAAGTATGAAGTGAATCTCACGCAGGAGGGGCTCATGGAAAATGTTTTCCAGCTTAGCCATTAATTTTATTCATTAATCTCACTCCTGCCCCCTGTATTACTGTAAAGAGGCTGCAAGGAGCAGCACCAATCCTCACGTTAACAAAAACTTCAACAAATGTGACTGCTACATTCCAGCAGCCAGGTATTTGGCAGAATACAGGGAGAGCTGTGGGGTCACTCACTGCTGTACAGAGATGAGATTCGGGTGGTTATAATTAGTGATGAGCCAAACACCCCCGTGTTCGGTTCGTATTCGAACTCGAACAATTTCAAAAGTTTGAGTTCGAACTCGAACACGAACCGAACTCAATGCAAGTCAATGGGACTCGAAAGTTTGATTTTTAGAGTGCCCTCCAAGAGGGCATATATGCAAGATATTTGCCATAAAAGGTGTATGGGGGTCCGGGTAGTACCCTTGGGGGACAGAAAACAAGGGCAAAAAGTAAAAAAAAAAACGTTTTAAAAAGGAACAGTGAGTTTTCCATGAAATAAAAGTTAAGAATAAAAACAAAAGATTCCTTCAAATATCATGCCTAGGAGGTCCCCATAACCTGCCCGTGAAGTGGTGGATTTTTCGGATTTATAGTAACATTTAAAAACCAAAAAATTACATTTCAAATGACGGTAAATGGTTTTCCTTTATTCTATTCATGAACAATTGCTTGGGGCGGCAGCCTGTATGAAAAGAGTAGACGTTTTAGGACACGCAGAACAAGTTTAGTGATTTTTTGGGCTAAATTATGGTGAAACTTATGCAGGCTTTGGATGAAAGTAACAATAGGTGCTTTAAAATTGGGCCTTTAGTGTCAGCAACAGTGCCATCACACCATAACCCCTCTGTCGTTTTGTGGAAGAGTGCAGGGTTGGACCCTGCGGTCAAATATTAAAATGATATGAATCTGGTACAGGCGTCAGTGCACCCAAATATTGTGCCTTTGGTGGCAGCAAGTGCCTTCACACCGTAACCCCTCTGTGGTATTGTGGAAGAGTGCAGCGATGGACCCTGCGGTCCAATATTAAAATGATATGAATCTGGTATAGGCGTCAGTGGCAGTGCACCCAAATATTGTGCCTTTGGTGGCAGCAAGTGCCGTCACACCATAACCCCTCTGTGGTATTGTGGAAGAGTGCAGGGTTGGACCCTGTGGTCAAATATTAAATTGATATGAATCTGGTACAGGCGTCAGTGCACCCAAATATTGTCCCTTTGGTGGCAGCAAGTGCCTTCACACCATAACCCCTCGGTGGTATTGTGGAAGAGTGCAGCAATGGACCCTGTGGTCCAATATTAAAATGATATGAATCTGGTATAGGCGTCAGTGGCAGTACACCCAAATATTGTGCCTTTGGTGGCAGCAAGTGCCTTCACACTGTAACCCCTCTGTGGTATTGTGGAAGAGTGCAGCGGTGGACCCTGCAGACAAATATTAAAAAGATATGAATCTGGTATAGGCGTCAGTGGTAGTGCACCCAAATATTGTGCCTTTGGTGGCAGCAAGTGCCTTCACACCGTAACCCCTCTGAAGTATTGTGGAAGAGTGCAGTGGTGGAGGTTTTGGTAATGCAGAAGAGATCCCCAATCTATTCAGTTACATCAGCAGCTATAACAAAACCGGGTCAGCAATGTTTAGGCACTTGTACTGAGCTACTGTGTATGGTGAGAATCGGCGCACACCAGTAGCAACAGGAAGCAAACAGAACAGGCAGGGAATACACAGAGAGAATAGTCAAATTGCAGGGAAAGTCGGCAACAGATCGGGTCCTCAGAACAAGCAGGGTCAGTAACAAGTATACAAACTGATTCGGTAAGATAGCGATGCGGGAATAAAGGCTGAGACACACTGAGCGTGTAGCGACGCACAGCATAGCGAAGCGAAGAGAAGCAAACATTTTGCAGGCTTGACTTCACTCCGCTCCGCCTCGCAGCGTGTGTCTACACTGCATTACGTTTGCTTCTCACCGCACTGGACAGGAATCCACTAACTAAATTAAAATGTACACACAAAACTGTTTTATTTTCACAAAGCATATGTTATATAGGCAAAGAAAAGTTTCTACTGAATAAAATACATAAAAAATTACTGTTAATTTAATAGGAATAGTATAAAAATATAAAAAAAAGGTAACCCCTGATCATATATATTATAGGGACACGGAGCGCTGTGTATAGAGTAGGGATGCATTGATGCCACACATAGACATATACGTATATATCAACAGGCAGACCTATATATACGTATATATCAACATGCAGATATATATATACACCCACCCACAGACCTCAGACCATATATACACATATGCACATGGGGGGGCCATGTGGACAATCTCAACTAAATGCACCCCCCCCCCCCATTTGGCTGATCCCTCCAGAAGAAAAGAAATGCTGAACCCGACAGAGCAGAGAATATATGTTATTCTCTGCTCTATCGGGTTCAACATTTCTTCTGGAGGGATCAGCCAAATGGGGGGGGGGGCAATTAGTTGCCAAAATGTGTGTGTAATACAAGTCTGGATATATATATTTATAAGAATATAGATATATATCTTATCTATATATATATATCATACATACCTGCCCTTACCTTCCCCTATAAATTTGCTAAAGATATACACTCAAAAAAACCAAACCACTGCCTCATACCCTGCGCAGCCCCCATGCCACCCCCCTCTACCTGGTGGATTTTATTTTTTTTAGAAATGTGTCACCTTACCTTAGCTTGGTGGTCAGTGGGGGCTCCCTGGATCCTGGTTGTGGGGGGGTCTGCCGTGGCCGTAGGTGCAGTGGCTCCCTCCCTGCGCCGCCTGTCTCTGCCACATGCACCCGGGCAGCTAGGCAGCACAGTTGCAGCTCTGTCATCCGGCGGCCGCATGCTCCTCAAGGGGATCCTTGGGAGGCCCCGGCAGGCTGACCTCTACAGTACCTGATTAGAGGGCCGTGTCTGCCTAATGTTTTAGTAACAAGAATGTTTTATCCCATAGGCTTCAATGTTAAAAATATTCTCGTTTTAATTCAATATCTAATAAACCATTCATTATAAAATTCTGCAGTAAAGAGTCCCTTTATTTATAGATTTATTAGGATATTTTGAGCATTTTTCTGTTGTTTTTAAAAAAAAAATTCCTTTCGAACTTTTGGCGAACGTCCCAAAAAGTTCAAAGTTCGCGAACTTTCGAACAGCCAATGTTCGAATCGAACTCCGAACCGATCGAACTGAACAGCTCATCCCTAGTTATAATGAGTGTAAATCCCTGTACAGTACAGATACAAGGTTTTTCTGTAATTGCCATACACAGGCATTATGCGGCACATACAGATATAAAGTGTTGCTGTAATTGCCATACGCAGGCATTATGCATCACATACAGATACAAGTTGTTGCTGTGATTGCCATACGCAGGCATTATGCAGCACATACAGATACAAGGTGTTGCATTTGTTTACTGCATTTCCCATGTTGCTTAGCTTTTCCTTAGCATTCTTTAGCCTCAGTGGTCAATTGATGCTGCAGTGCAAACCTGTCCTGGCTATGTCCCACACGTAAATATTTGGTCCATCGCATGTGAACCATATAACAATCGTGGAAAGCCATATACAGCGGCAAGAAAAAGTATGTGAACCCTTTGGGATTACTTGGAGTTTTGCATGAATTGGTCATAAAATGTGCTCTGATCTTCATCTAAGTCACAACAATTTGAAAAACACAGTCTGCTTAAAATAATACAACACAAACATTATATGTTTTCATGTTTTTATTGAACAGAACATGTAAACATTCACAGTGCAGGGTGGAAAAAGTATGTGAACCTTTGGACTTAATAACTGGTTGACCCTCCTTTGGCAGCAAATAATAACCTCAACCAAACGTTTCCTGTAGTTGCAGATCAGATCAGGTTGCACCACGATCTGGAGAAATCTGGAGTAATGGACCACTCCTCTTCACAAAACTTTTTCAGTGTAGCAATATTCTTGGGATGTCTGGTGTGAATCGCTCTCTTAAGGTCATGCCACAGCATTTCAATCGGGTTGAGGTCAGGACTCTGACTGGGCCACTGCAGAAGGCGTATTTTGTTTTGTTGAAGCCACTCTTTTGTTGAATTACTTGTATGCTTTGGGTCATTGTCCTGTTGCATCACCCATCCTCTGCGGAGCTTCAGTTGGCAGACAGATGTTCTTGCGTTTTCCTGCAAAATGTCTTGATAAACTCTGGAATTCATTTTTTCATCAATGACAACAATCCGTACAGGCCCTGAGGCAGCAAAGCAGCCCCAAACCATGATGCTCCCTCCGCCATATTTTACAGTGGGGATGAGGTTTTGATGTTGGTGTGCTGTGCCTTTTTTTCTCCACACATAGTGTTGTGTGTTTTTTCCAAACAACTCAATTTTGGTTTCATCTGTCCACAGAATAATTTGCCAGTAGTGCTGTGGAACATCCAGGTGCTCTTTTGCAAACTTCAAACGTGCTGCAATATTCTTTTTGGACAGCATTGGCTTCCTCCGTGGTGTCCTCCCATGTACTCCATTCTTGTTTAATGTTTCCTTATTGTAGATGTGTCAACAAAAATGTTAGCATGTCCCAGAGATTTCTGTAAGTCTTTAGCTGACACTCTAGGATTCTTCTTTACCTCATTAAGCATTCTGTGCTGTGCTCTTGCAGTCATCTTTACAGGACGACCACTCCTAGGGAGAGTAGCAACAGTGCTGAACTTTCTCCATTTGTAGACAGTCTGTCTTACCGTGGACACATGAACATCAAGGCTTTTGGAGATACTTTGTAACCCTTTCCAGCTTCATGCAAGTCAACAATTCTTTATCGTAGGTCTTCTGAGAGCTCTTTTCTGCGAGGCATGGTTCACATCAGGCAGTGCTTCTTGAAACCAGTAAACCCAAAACTGGTGTGTGTTTTTAAAGGGCAGGACAGCTTTCAGAAACACATCCAATAATATCACACTGATTGGACTCAAGGTTTGCTCACTCCTGGCTCCAATTAGCTCTTGGAGAAGTCATTAGGCTAGGGGTTCACATACTTTTTCCACCCTGCACTGTGAATGTTTACATGTTATGTTCAATAAAAACATGAAAACATATAATTTTTGTGTTGAATTATTTTAAGCAGACTGTTTTTTTCAAATTGTTGTGACTTAGATGAAGATCAGAGCACATTTTATGACCAATTCATGCAAAACTCCACGTAATCCCAAAGGGTTCGCATACTTTTTCTTGCCACTGTATGTTCTATGCCATGGCAAGGGGTTCTCAACCTTGGCTCTCCAGTTGTTTTGGGACTACATATCCCATGATGCTGAGCGACTCATTACGGCAACAGAGTCTTGTGGAAAACCTAGTTCCAAAACATCTGAAGGGTCCAAGTTAAGCATCTTTCTATGGTGCCAGGAGAAGAAATGACTGGATTAAAAATCACAGACTTTCATTTATTTCCATTTTGAGTCCAAGCTAAAACTGTGCCGCTACTTCAAAGTAAAAAAAAAAAAAAAACAACCTGTCTAATTAATTAAAATTACTTATTTCGTATAAATATTTGTTCACATCTTAAATATGGAAATTTAGTCAGTTTCACGGGAAAGCAGGCGCGGAATTCAGATAATTTTTTAAATGAATTGAGCCGACTGCTGTTCAAGTGACATTAGCTACATCACCAGAACAGGAGGTAAAATGTTTTCATAAATATGCAAATATCCCCTACCAGTGTTCTTTAACGCTTCCCGCTATGTTGCAATATGTCACCTCTGTAACAAGCAGTAAGACATTATTTGTAAGCCCTCCTTCAATTTCCCATCTTAAAGAGGAAAGGTCCTTAAATTAGGAGCAGATTCAGAGAAGTATCCGAGTGTTACACAGAAAATCTACAACGGAGCCGCAAGATCCAGGAAATGTTTAAAACATCTATCTATCTATGTATCTATCTATCTATCCCATATCTATCTATCTATCTATCTATCTATCCCATATCTATCTATCTATCTATCTATCTATCTATCTATCTATCTATCTATCCCATATCTATCTATCTATGTATCTATCTATCCCAAATCTATCTATCCCATATCTATCTATCCCATATCTATCTATCTATCTATCTATCTATCTATCTATCTATCTATCTATCTATCTATCTATCTATCTATCCCAAATCTATCTATCCCATATCTATCTATCTATCTATCTATCTATCTATCTATCTATCTATCTATCTATCTATCTATCTATCTATCTATCTATCCCATATCTATCTATCTATCCCATATCTATCTATCTATCTATCCCATATCTATCTATCTATCTATCTATCTATCTATCTATCTATCTATCTATCTATCTATCTATCTATCTATCCCATATCTATCTATCTATCTATCTATCTATTTATCTATCTATCTATCTCATATCTATCTATCCATCTATCTATCCCATATCTATCCCATATCTATCTATCCCATATCTATCTATCTATCTATTTATCTATCCATATATCTATCTATCTATCTCATATCTATCTATCTATCTATCTATCTATCTATCTATCTATCTATCTATCCCATATCTATCTATCTATCTATCTATCTATCTATCTATCTATCTATCTATCTATCTCATATCTATCTATCTATCCATCTATCTATCCCATATCTATCCCATATCTATCTATCTACAGTGGCAAGAAAAAGTATGTGAACCCTTTGGGATTATGTGGAGTTTTGCATGAATTGGTCATAAAATGTGCTCTGATCTTCATCTAAGTCACAACAATTTGAAAAACACAGTCTGCTTAAAATAATACAACACAAACATTATCAGGGTTATCCAAAGAGATCCGAATTGCTTGAGAAAGGTAACCGAACGCTGAAAATCAGCGTTCGGTTACCTTTCCTGGCCATTCGGTTATCCAGAGAGCAGGCAATACGCCAAATCCTGGTGATTTGCCTGCACATACGGTGCCTGTTCGGTGCCTGTTCGAGGGCAGAGAAATCCCCATGAAAAGCACTGCTTCGGCTATTCAGAGAACGAAAACCAGCAGTGAAAGGTTCCCAAAATGCCCTGCCATTTGGGGGTTTAATTCGGCAGGTTTATTCAGGAGAATCCCATAGGCTTCAATGTTAAAAATATTCCCGTTTTAATTCAATATCTAATAAACCGTTCATTATAAAATTCTGCAGTAAAAAGTCTCTTTATTTATAGATTTTTGAGGATACTTTAAGCATTTTTCTGAATTTTTTTTTTTAAAAGTCCGATTTTTTTTTTCTTTTCTTTTTTAACCACTTGGCTGCTATGGACGCACTCAGCGCATCCAGCCAAGTGGTTCTCCTGTGCTATGGACGCGCTGAGCACGTCCATGCACAGGAGGCAGCAATCCGCCGGATTCTGGTGGATTGCTGCGCCCCCCCCAGTGCGGGCTGACATCTTGGATGTCAGCCCAGCACTTGGGAACCCGGTGGAGCAATTAGATGTCATCGCGGCGGCGCGATGACATCTAATTCAGGGGCCCCCCCGCATGTGCGGAGGAGGCGCCTGAAAGGGAGGGGGGGAGGTCCTTCGGACCTCTCTCCCTCCCAATCGCCGGGGAGCAGGAGGTTAATCCAGGCACCGTTTGGATGGGCACAGCCTGCCCTTCCAAACGGTGGCTGTCATTAACCCCTGGGGAGCCGGATCACGAATCGGCGCTGAAAAGCGCCGGTTCGTGATCCTTTCCCGGAGCTAGCCGACATCTTGGATGTCGGCCAAGTCTCCGGGAACTCCACCTGGGGACTGGCGTCATCGTGCATAGCACGATGACGCCAGTCCTGGAGTTAACCCCTAGCTGCCACCAATGGTGGAGATAGGGGGTTCCAATAAAACCCCTATCTCCCGATCCGTGGCAGCTAGGGTTTAATGTTTGATGTCGTTGGATCGGCCAGAGCATGGCCTTTCCAACGATATCAAACATGATAATGAAAAAAGTTTAAAATTTTTTTTTTTAAAAAAAATATATATATATTTAAAAAAAAAATTAAAAAAAATAAATAAACAAGTTTTTTTTTTGTTTTGTTTTGTTAATGCAGCAATATTGTTCCCATTTCAATTATAATGTGAACAATAATGCTGCACTAACGATTTTTGTATGCGGTGCGTTTGTTAAAAATAGCGACATTTTCCCCCAAAAAAAAATGTAACGGGTCCCCATTTCTTATTTTTTTAACAAGCGCACCCCATACAAAATATAACCGCAAACGATCGCATGTTAAAATGTGAAAAAAACCACTTTACACATAATAAATTATTGAAAATTCAAATTTTATTGCATTTTTTGTTATAATATACAGACATGACATAACGTATACATATAATAATGACATATTATGAATCTGTGGAGTCTGCCGGAAAGAACGATATATAATATGTCTGGATCATATATCAAAATATGGCTACAAAACGCGGTTAAACAAGAGGAGCGAAAGCGGTAAAAATGACCGCAGCACAGAGGTGTGAAAAGCCTCAGCAGCGAAAGGGTTAAAGTTTACTTATTTTTTCTGTAACAGCCCTTTTTATTATCATTCCCTGGACCTCCTGTGTAAATTTCAGACATTTTCGCTAAGTAGTTTCTTTGCAAACAGCATTTCATTTTCACAGATTCACACAAACTATTTTGCTAATTTATTCACCTCCCTCGTCTGCGGTCTCAGCTGCTTCGGCTGCTTCAGCTGCTTCGGCTGTGTGCGATCAGCTCCTGCTCGGGCTTTTTTCGTGGTTTTTGGCAGGTTAATCCAGATGTTTTTGGGGGTTTTCGGCGTGCATTCGGTGGGTTTTGCGGTTAGTTTTCGTCGGGTTTGCGGCAGCCTTTCCATGCATTTCGGGGACACTGTAGTGCTTGCTGAATACACCGCAGGGTCACCGAAATGGGATCGGCAAAAGGAACTGAATTGAAGAGAACGATAAGTCACCGAATGTGCGGTGACTTTTCGAATCTCTTTGAATAACCCTGTAAATGTTTTCATGTGTTTATTGAACATAACATCTAAACATTCACAGTGCAGGGTGGAAAAAGTATGTGAACCCCTAGCCTAATGACTTCTCCAAGAGCTAATTGGAGCCAGGAGTGAGCCAACCTTGAGTCCAATCAGTGTGATATTATTGGATGTCTTGCTGAAAGCTGTCCTGCCCTTTAAAAATACACACCAGTTTTGGGTTTACTGGTTTCAAGACGCACTGCCTGATGTGAACCATGTCTCGCAGAAAAGAGCTCTCAGAAGACCTACGATCAAGAATTGTTGACTTGCATGAAGCTGGAAAGATTTACAAAAGTATCTCCAAAAGCCTTGATGTTCATGTGTCCACGGTAAGACAGACTGTCTACAAATGGAGAAAGTTCAGCACTGTTGCTACTCTCCCTAGGAGTGGTCGTCCTGTAAAGTAGGGATCAGCTGTTCGGGTTCGGACGGTTCGGAGTTCGACCTGAACTTAGCCTGTTCGAGCAGATCGCGAACCCCGAACATTTCCGGGTGTTCGCCGCATGTTAGACCACAATGCACCACAATGCATTTTCCCACTGCCTGAAGCTCGTAATTGGCTACAGCCTTGCACCTGACCACAGGTCTGGTGCAAGACTGGTTCAACACTATGCCAATCACCGCTCAGAGTCCTGATTGGGCAAATTTTGTCCAATCATGGGCTCACAGAGCTAAGTCCCGCAGCACACTATATAAGGTTTCAACGCAGCGCTTCTGCACGCATTTCAGAGGAGATTTCAAAGAAGATAGTTGTGTGTGTTGTTACTGCCGGTCTGCCACGCTACTGGGGGGGTCTGGGGGGGTCTCATTTCGACCAAATATCAGAGAATTTAGGTGATGTGTGTCTTGTCACTGTGCCAGCAAGTTGTTTTGGGGTTTACAACTTTATTTAAAACATTTGTGTATTGAGGTGATTTTCTGGGTCTTGTCACTGTGCCAGCAAGTCGTTTTGGGTCTCATTTATACCAAATATCAGGGAATTTAGGTGATGTGTGTCTTGTCACTGTGCCAGCAAGTTTTTTTGGGGTTTACAACTTTCTTTAAAACATTTGTGAATTGAGGTGATCTTCTGGGTCTCGTCACACAGCCAGCAATTATTTTTGGGGCTCACTAATTTCCTTAAAACACTTGGGAATTAAGGTGATCTGTGTCTCGTCATACAAACAGTACCACGCTGTATTTTGGGGCTCACTAATTTCTTTAAAACACTTGGGAATTAAGGTGATCTGTGTCTCGTCATACAAACAGTACCACGCTGTATTTTGGGGCTCACTAATTTCTTTAAAACACTTGGGAATTTAGGTGATGTGTGTCTTGTCACTGTGCCAGCAATTTTTTTTGGGGTTTACAACTTTCTTTAAAACATTTGTGAATTGAGGTGATCTTATGGGTCTCGTCACACAGCCAGCAATTATTCTTGGGGCTCACTAATTTCTTTAAAACACTTGTGAATTAAGGTGATCTGTGTCTCGTCATACAAAAAGTACCACGCTGTATTTTGGGCTCACTAATTTATTTAAAACACTTGGTAATTAAGGTGATCTGTGTCTCGTCATACAAACAGTATCACGCTGTATTTTGGGGCTCACTAATTTCTTTAAAACACTTGGGAATTTAGGTGATCTGTGTCTTGTCACTGTGCCAGCAAGTTTTTTTGGGGTTTACAACTTTATTTAAAACATTTGTGAATTAAGGTGATCTTCTGGGTCTTGTCACCACTGTGCCAGTAAGTCTTTTTGGGTGTCATTTTTACCAAATATCAGGGAATTTAGGTGATGTGTGTCTTATCACTGTGCCAGCAATTTTTTTGGGGGTTTACAACTTTCTTTAAAACATTTGTGAATTGAGGTGATCTTCTGGGTCTCATCACACAGCCAGCAACTATTTTTGGGGCTCACTAATTTCTTTAAAACACTTGTGAATTAAGGTGATCTGTGTCTCGTCATACAAGAAGTACCACGCTGTATTTTGGGGCTCACTAATTTCTTTAAAACACTTGGGAATTAAGGTGATCTGTGTCTCGTCATACAAAAAGTACCACGCTGTATTTTGGGGCTCACTAATTTCTTTAAAACACTTGGGAATTAAGGTGATCTGTGTCTCGTCATACAAAAAGTACCATGCTGTATTTTGGGGCTCACTAATTTCTTTAAAACACTTGTGAATTAAGGTGATCTGTGTCTCGTCATACAAGAAGTACCACGCTGTATTTTGGGGCTCACTAATTTCTTTAAAACACTTGGGAATTAAGGTGATCTGTGTCTCGTCATACAAAAAGTACCACGCTGTATTTTGGGGCTCACTAATTTCTTTAAAACACTTGGGAATTAAGGTGATCTGTGTCTCGTCATACAAAAAGTACCATGCTGTATTTTGGGGCTCACTAATTTCTTTAAAACACTTGGAATTAAGGTGATCTGTGTCTCGTCATACCAAAAGTACCACGCTGTATTTTGGGGCTCACTAATTTCTTTAAAACACTTGGGAATTAAGGTGATCTTCTGTGTCTTGTCACACAGCCAGCAATTTTTTTGGGGCTCACTAATTTCTTTAAAACACTTGGGAATTAAGGTGATCTGTGTCTCGTCATACAAAAAGTACCACGCTGTATTTTGTGGCTCACTAATTTCTTTAAAACACTTGGGAATTAAGGTGATCTGTGTCTCGTCATACAAACAGTACCACGCTGTAATTTGGGGCTCACTAATTTCTTTAAAACACTTGGGAATTAAGGTGATCTGTGTCTCGTCATACAAACAGTACCACATTGTATTTTGGGGCTCACTAATTTCTTTAAAACACTTGGGAATTAAGGTGATCTGTGTCTCGTCATACAAACAGTACCACGCTGTATTTTGGGGCTCACTAATTTCATTAAAACACTTGAGAATTAAGGTGATCTGTGTCTCGTCATACATACAGTACCACGCTGTATTTTGGGGCTCACTAATTTCTTTAAAACATTTGTGAATTAAGGTGATCTGTGTCTCGTCATACATACAGTACCACGCTGTATTTTGGGGCTCACTAATTTATTTAAAACATTTGTGAATTAAGGTGATCTGTCTCTTGACACTGGCTGCCAGCTATCAGTGTGTCTCACTGAGTTATACCAGAGTTATTTAAATCTTTATACCAGAGTTGAATCAGAGTTCTGTATATATTAATCTATATATCACTCACCATGTCTGAAAGAACAAAAAGGACAGGCAGACGCTCCCAGCCACAGATAAGAGGGAAAGCAGCCCCTGTGTCGGGAGGCTGTGTCTCTGGTCGTGGTGGACGTGGTGCATCCTCTGCAGGGGCACGCTTGTCCTTTCTAACTGGTGCTGGCCGTCTTAAGCAGCAGCAACATACAGAGGACTTGGTGGATTGGCTAACCAAGCAATCCTCATCCTCCGAGTCCTCTGCCAGCCAGGCTTCTAGTGATTTACAGTCCACCTCAGCTGCCAAAGCATCTAATGCAGCCTCCATGTCCACAGCTACTCCTGCCGTAGCCTCGCTATCACACACGGAGGAGTCAGCTGAATTGTTTGACTACAATGAGAGTGAGATGCTGCTTGAGGATGCGCAGCAAGTACAGTGCTCTGATTCAATCTCTGAGGTTGAGCAAGGGAGAGTATATCAACCTAGAGGAAGGGGGTGCCAGTGATGACACACAAATAACTGGCACTCATGTTGCCCCAGCAGCTGCAGCATACTGCCAAGTTGGCTCCAGTGACGAGGAGATAGGGGGTGAAGATGACATTGATGATGATGAGGTCACTGACTCCACCTGGGTGCCAGATCGAACTGAGGAATCAAGTGAGGAGGAGGGGGAGGAGGAGGAGGCACAGCAAACACGAGGCACAACATCCTCTGTGACCAACCGTGGCACTAGCCAGTCCAAGTGTCACGGTTTGGGTACTGTTGGAGACTGGACCTCGGGATGCGGAGATTGGAGTTCGAGGTGGAAAGGATGATGTAGGGTAGGAGGTATGAGGGTCGCTTGGTCGGGTGCGTATGCCAATGGTCAGGATTCCAGAAGGTAGAATGGTCGGGTACGAAAGCCAATGTCGGGATGCCAGAAGGTAGAAAGGTCGGGTACGAAAACCAATGTCGGGGTGCCAGAAGGTAGAAAGGTCGGGTACGAAAGCCAATGGTCAGTAACGAGTAAATATGAAAGAAGGGAACTAAAGTACTCAGCTAGAAGACACTCAACTATCCAGCAAAGGACAAGTGTGCAGACTGTGTATTTATAGGGATATCAGAGCTCTGGGATTGCCCTCTGTAACAGGTGTGTCACTTGTGTCTGGGAGGGGTTCAGCAGTGGTAACCATAAGACCGGGTCTTGGGCGCGCGCGCGCGCCTATCCAGAAGCCCCGCCCCCGACAAGTCGCGAGAGATGCCAGAGCAAGGCGGGATCACCAAGTCCGCACAGCGGACCGAGCCCCCCGGCCACCTGTACCCATCGGGGGACGCCGAGGGAGACCGCAGGCCCCAGGAGGGTCTCGAGGGGGACTCGGTCCGACGCCAGGACCGCCGGAACGCGCCGTGCAACCGCAGCTGCCTGCACTGTAACCCGGTGAGCGCAACGCCGTGACAGAACCCCCCCCAAGGCGCAACCTCCGGGGCGCCGAGGACCCGGCTTAGCAGGGAAGGAAACATGAAATGACCGAACAAGGCGAGGGGCGTGAACGTTCGAGGAGGGAACCCAGGAATCCTCATCAGGCCCATAGCCCTTCCAATGGACGAGATATTCGAGCACCCCACGACGCCAACGAGAATCGAGGATAGCCCCAACCACGTACTCTTCGTACCATCAACAAGAACAGGAGGAGGGGGTGTGCGGGACCTGCCCGGTAAAAGGGTTGGCATGGCACGGTTTAAGGAGGGAAATATGGACCACAGGATGAAACGAGTAGCGTGGTGGGAGACGAAGGCGAACAGCAACCATATTGACATGCTCTACAACAATAAACGGGCCGATGTAACGTGGTCCCAATTTACGTGAGGGACAGGAGAGCTGGAGAAAGCGAGTGGACAGCCAAACTTTTTGGCCCGGGAGATATGTAGGGGAGGCAGCACGGGATCGATCTGCATGTCGTTTGTACATGGCTTGGGAATAATGCAGGGCATCTTTGGCCTTGGCTAGACCGTCTGCTAGAAGACGGAGGCGTGTGGTAGCATCGGGAACAGAGGTGTAAGAGGGTAGTCCCGGAAACATGGCCGGGTGGTAACCATAGGTGAGAAAAAATGGAGAAAGAGTGGTGGACTCGTGCGTATGCGAGTTGTAGGAAAACTCCGCCATCGGAAGTAGTTCCAACCAGTTGTTCTGTTGATAAGATGAATAACAGCGTAAATAAGTCTCAAGTGTTTGATTGGTTCGTTCTGTTTGCCCGTTAGACTGGGGATGGTATGAGGTGGATAGATCAACCGATATCTTAAGCGAGGAACAAAAAGCCTTCCAAAAATGTGACGTAAATTGGGTACCCCTATCGGTGACTATGGAGGATGGTATACCGTGGAGACGGAACACTTGGGCTATGAACAATGATGCGGTCTCTTTGGCCGTGGGTATTCTCACGGAAGGGACAAAATGGGCTAATTTGGTTAAACGATCCACTATGACCATGATGCAGGTATGTCCTGCAGAGGGGGGGAGATCCACAATAAAATCCATGGTGACATGTGACCAAGGTGATTCAGGCACCGGGAGTGGTTGTAATAACCCTAAGGGTTTTTGTGGAAGGGTTTTGGTTCTGGCACAAACGTCACATTATTTGACATAGTCCCGAACATCTCGAGATAGTGAGGGCCACCAGAAATGACGGGATATTAACTTCCGTGTTTTTGTTCTTCCTGCGTGACCGGCCAGGGGGGAATCATGACATTGCTGCAGTATCTGGAGTTGTTTCTCCTTAGGTACTAGGATACGGTCTTTTGGTGGTGCGGTCGACGTAGGAGATGGAGCTTCGGTTTGTGCAATGTCGTTCAGTAAACGTGAAGTGACCGAGAGAAACTGATGCGGTTGAAGAATGGTCTCCTCTGTTTTATCTTTTCCGGAATGATACTCATGTAGTCGGGATAAAGCTTCAGCTTTACCATTGCGTGATCCAGGACGGAATGTGAGATGGAATTGAAAACGAGAGAAGAAGAGGGCCCACCTGGCCTGTCTGGGACGTAGCCGTTTTGCCGTCTTCAAGTACTCGAGATTCTTGTGATCCGTATATATCGTTATGGGGTGCAGACACCCTTCCAGGATGTGTCTCCATTCCTCCAGTGCTTGTTTAATGGCCAGTAGCTCTTTATCCCCGATATCGTAGTTACACTCCGCTGGGCTCATCTTTTTGGAAAAAAAGGCTATCGGGTGCAAATTATTGGTTGTTGGGCAACGCTGGGAGAGGACGGCCCGGGTAGCGTTATTGGGGCGCGTCCACTTCCAGGTAATAGGCAAAAGACGGATTAGGGTGAGAGAGGATGGGTGCCGAACAGAACCGTTCTCGTAAATCGTTAAAGGCTTTGGTAGCATTCGTGGACCATTGGAAAGGAACAGTAGACTTGGTAAGAGCTGTTAAAGGTTGGGCGATTCGACTGAAGTTGCGAATGAATTTGCGATAAAAATTGGCAAAACCCAAAAAACGTTGTACCTGTTTTCTGTTGAGCGGTATAGGCCAGTGTTTGATGGCTTGTGTTTTCTTGTCATCCATGGCAATGGTACCGGGTCGAATGATGAAACCCAGGAATTCCACGGTATGGACCTCAAATAGGCATTTGTCGAGTTTAGCAAATAGGTGATGTTGGCGGAGGCGTTGTAGTACCTGTTGCATTTGGTTTCGGTGTTCTTCTAGAGTAGAGGAATACACAAGAATGTCATCTAGATATATGACAACACATTGATCCAGCATATCGCGAAAAACAACATTGATAAAACATTGAAATGTGGCAGGGGCATTGCATAGCCCATAGGGCATTACTGTGTATTCGAAGTGTCCGTATCTGGAGCGGAAAGCTGTTTTCCATTCGTCCCCTTCCTTTACACGAATCAGATTGTAAGCTCCTTTCAGATCCAGTTTGGAGAAGATGGTTGCCGTTTTCAAGCGATCCATCAATTCTGAAATTAACGGTAAGGGATAACGATTTTTAACGGTTATGTGATTCAAGGCACGATAATCAACGCAGGGGCGTAACCCCCCATCCTTCTTCACCACAAAAAAATACCGGCCCCAGCAGGTGAGGTGGAGGGACGTATAAACCCCTTTGCCAGGTTTTCATCTATATATTCCTTAAGGATGACCAGTTCGGGTTCTGACAACGGGTATAGTCGCCCGTAGGGGATTGGGGCGCCCGGTAGAAGGTCAATTGGACAGTCATAAGGTCGATGTGGGGGTAGAGCATCCACTCCTCGTTCGTCGAATACATCTTTGAACGACTGATAGACCTGTGGGAGCGTAACATTGGAGGGAGTTTTATGAAGATCCAGGATGGAGCATACCGTGGCAGTGACCTCATGTAGGCATACTTTACGACAATGGAGAGAGGGAACAAAAGCTGACGCGAGGACCACCTTATGATTGGGTCGTGGAGGCGAAGCCAAGGAAGGCCCAATATTACCGGGAACACAGGTGACGTAATGACATCATAGGATAATACTTCCCTATGGGAAGGTCCTAATGTTGAGGAGAGAGGGATGGTCTCTCTTGTGACAGGACCTGCACCAAGGGAAGAACCGTCGACAACTTGTATATGTACGGGTACATCTTTATTCAATACTGGAATGGACAATTTAGCAACCAAGGCAGTATCAATGAAACAATTGCTGGCTCCGCTGTCAATCATGGCCTCCACCGTGGTAGATTTTTCTTCCCACTGTAAAACAAGTTGTACCAATAAGTGAGGGGATTGGACACTAGACATGGAGGTCGACAGAATATTGGATGGACAACATGTAGCCATACCTCCCTTGGTCGGTGTGTCAGGACAGTCCCGACAAGGTGGGTATTTTTTCCACAGTATAGGCACAGGCCATTATCACGTCTATGTTGATTCTCCTGAGGAGTTAGCCGGCGACGAACAGCATTGAGTTGCATGGGTTCTTCAGCGGATGGTATGGTAGACGTAGTCGGGGGTGGTGGTAGCGCCAACATACGCGGAGCTGGAGGTCGGGAGGGTGGAGAAAACAGGGCTCTCTCTCGTACGCGTTCACGAATGCGTCTGTCGATTTGGAGAGCAAGACGAATTAGGGGCTCCAAGGAAGTGGGTGTTTTGCCTCGAGCCAACTCATCTTTGACGGACTCGGACAGACCCCATCGGAATTGGCTAACTAATGCGGTGTCATTCCATCCAGTCTCAGAAGCCAATCGGCGGAATTCAACTGTGTAGTCTTCGATGGGTCTTCTGCCCTGTCTCAGTTGCCGGATCTGAGCCTGGGCAAACTCGGATCTATGAGGGTCCTCATACAATAGATTCATGGCCGACAAAAAGGAGTTCCATGATTGCAACACCGGGTCTGCGGTCCGTAGGAGGTTATGTGCCCAGACTTGGGCCTCATCCGAGAAAAGGGAGATAACCGTGCGGATCCGTACAAAATCCGTCTGATAGGTGCGGGGGTTTAGTGCGAACAGGATTTCACATGACATGAGGAATCCCCTATAGGACTCACGGCGTCCAGAGAACCGCTCAGGCATCGGGATTCTGGGTTCTGGACTGGTCATGTCATCATTTTGGGATGACGACGAGATGGGGAGTAGGTTTTGGACTTGTCCTTGCATTTGAGCTTGGTTTAACTGTAAGTCCTGTACTGAATGGGATAGTACTGTCACCTGACGAGTCAAGGAAGCGATAGCATCCAATACGTCCGCGGGGTCCATAACTTCTTTGGCTGGATAGTTCTGTCACGGTTTGGGTACTGTTGGAGACTGGACCTCGGGATGCGGAGATTGGAGTTCGAGGTGGAAAGGATGATGTAGGGTAGGAGGTATGAGGGTCGCTTGGTCGGGTGCGTATGCCAATGGTCAGGATTCCAGAAGGTAGAATGGTCGGGTACGAAAGCCAATGTCGGGATGCCAGAAGGTAGAAAGGTCGGGTACGAAAGCCAATGTCGGGGTGCCAGAAGGTAGAAAGGTCGGGTACGAAAGCCAATGGTCAGTAACGAGTAAATATGAAAGAAGGGAACTAAAGTACTCAGCTAGAAGACACTCAACTATCCAGCAAAGGACAATTGTGCAGACTGTGTATTTATAGGGATATCAGAGCTCTGGGATTGCCCTCTGTAACAGGTGTGTCACTTGTGTCTGGGAGGGGTTCAGTAGTGGTAACCATAAGACCGGGTCTTGGGCGCGCGCGCGCGCCTATCCAGAAGCCCCGCCCCCGACAAGCCGCGAGAGACGCCAGAGCAAGGCGGGACCGCCGAGTCCGCACAGCGGACCGAGCCCCCCGGCCACCTGTACCCATCGGGGGACGCCGAGGGAGACCGCAGGCCCCAGGAGGGTCTCCGAGGGGGACTCGGTCCGACGCCAGGACCGCCGGAACGCGCCGTGCAACCGCAGCTGCCTGCACTGTAACCCGGTGAGCGCAACGCCGTGACACCAAGGCATCACATGTCAGAGCTGCTCCGGTGCAGAGCGCTGTTGTCTCAAAGAACACATGCAGGAACTCTGCTGTCTGGGAGTTCTTTAAGAACTGTGCAGCAGACCCCACCGTTGCTATTTTGTAATCTATGTCAGAGGAGGCTGAAGCGTGGGATAAACACCGGACACTTGTACCACGTGCTTGAGGCGACATATGAACAAGTGCCACACATCCCGTTGGGGCAAAACTTTGCGTAGGTCCTCCTCCTCCTCATCTGTCTCTACCCACACTGTATGTCCTGCCATGCAATTGCCTACAACCTCCACCGACAGGGATGATGCTACAGTAATGGATGTACCAGCAGGTCCTTCCTCACAATGTGACATCATCCCAGTATCTGAAGATTTATGCAGTCAGATTACGTTGCCGCAGCTGCTGCAGCGAAAGAAAAAATATAGTCCCAACCATCCCCAAGCACAGCGTCTTAATGCCAGCTTAGCAAAATTAATCGCATTGCAGCTGCTGCCTTTCCAGCTGGTGGACTCTGCTCCCTTCAGTGAATTTGCTGAATGCGCTGTACCACAGTGGCAGGTTCCAAAACGCCATTACTTTTCATGCAAGGCCATTCCAGCACTATACCAGCACGTGGAAGACAATGTTATCCAGTCATTGGGAAAGGCAGTCAGCAGCAAGGTGCATGTCACTTTAGACACGTGGTCCAGCAAGCATGGACAGGGTCATTACATTTCTTTCACAGCACACTGGGTAACTCTGATTGCAGCTGGGAGGGATCCAAGATGGGGCTCTGTGCTGGAGCTTGTTCATCCACCACGCCTCCAGAAAGCTGCTTGTATGAGGTCTGTCTGCTCCACCACCACCTCTCCCTCTTCCACCTCCTCCTTCTGTGTCTCTGGCGAAGTGGCATTTAAACCCACGCCTGACAGGGTCTACGCAATGGCTCAAGCAAAAAAGATGCCATACTGTGCTTGAGCTGGTTTGTTTAGGGGACAGGAGCCACACCGGGTCAGAAATTTTGTCAGCTCTGCAGGGGCAGGTGCAGAGATGGTTAACACCATGCCAGCTTGAGCTGGGAATGATCGTCTGCGATAATGGCAGCAACCTTCTCTCTGCCCTACGCAAGGGTAAATTGACGCATGTACCATGCCTAGCACACGTCCTAAATCTGGTGGTACAGCGTTTCCTAACCAAGTACCCAGGGCTGCCAGAGCTTCTCATCCAGGCCAGAAAAGTCTGCAGCCACTTCAGACGGTCATTCCCAGCAAGCAATCGCCTGGCAGAAATTCAAAGAGAATTCCACCTTCCCACAAATCGTCTGATCTGTGACATGCCCACCAGGTGGAATTCGACATTAGCAATGCTGCAGTGTCTGCACAAGCAGCAGAGGGCCATTAACAAGTACCTGTGTGAGTATGGCACAAGGACAGGTTCAGGTCAACTTGGTTTTTTTCCACCACGCAGTGGCTGATGATCAAGGATGCATGCACTGTACTGTCACCATTTGAGGAGGCAACGAGGATGGTGAGCAGGGACAGTGCATGCATCAGTGACACAATTTCTTTAGTGTTCCTGCTGGAGCACACTCTGCAGGGAATTATAGATGTGGCTCTAGAGGCAGAGCAGCGGGAGGAAGAGGAGGCCTTCCCTAGCTCTCAAGGCCCCAGTCTTACCGCAGACAGCATTCCAGCGGGTCCTACTCAGATCAGACAGGAGGAGGATGAGGACTATTTAAGTAGTGGGGGCATTGAAGGTGGGGATTCCTCAAGGCAGGGTTTTGTGTGCCCAGAAACAGAAGGGCTTGTGCGTGGCTGGGAGGAGGAAGTGCACGATACGGTCATCCTCATTGACCAGGAAGACTTGGCACCTAATGCCACCTCCAACCTACGCTGCATGGGCTCCCTAATGATGCAAAGCCTGCTAAAGGACCCCAGGATTCATGCTATCAAGGAGAGGGATCATTACTGGTTGCAGGGCCGGTGCAAGGATTTTTGGGCGCATAGGCGAAGATGCATTTTGCCGCCCTCTCTTCCAATAAGATGATATATGACATTCGTCACAAACATATATGCATATGACTGTATGCAGAGCTACATGTGTGTTGTAGTGTTCAAGATGGTACGGTGTGTGTACCATCTTGCACACTACAACACACATGTAGCTCTGCACATAGTCATATGCATATATGTCTGTGACACTGTGGAGTTGTCTGTGGCATAGGAGTGTGTGTGAGCAGGGCCAGTGCAGAACATTTTAGCCCCTCTCTCTGTGTCCCTCTCTATGTACTCCTCTTTCTGTGCCCCTCTCTTTTCTCTCTGTGCCCCTCCTCTGTGTCCACTCTGTGCCCCCTCAATGTGTTCCCCCCTTTAGGTGCTCCTTTCTGTGCCCCACACTCTGTGCCCCTCTCTAGGTGCTGCCATTTTATGTGCTCCCTCACCTCTCTGTGTCCTCTCTCTCTCTGTGTCCCCTCTGTGTCTCCCTCTCTCTGTGCCCCCATCTCTCTCTCTCTGTGCCCCACCTTCTCTCTGTCCTGCCTCCCCTCTTTTGTCTCCACTCTGTGCCCCCTCGTGCCCCCACACTGTGCCCCCTCGTGCCCCCACACTGTGCCCTGCTCTAGGTGCTCTCTGTGCCCCACACTTCATGCCCCTTCAACCTCTCTGTGCCCCCTCTCTCTGTGTCCTCTCTCTCTCTCCAATCTGTCTCTCTCTCTCTGTGTCCCCTCTGTGTCCTCTGTGTCCTCTCTCTCTCTCCAATCTGTCTCTCTCTCTCTCTGTCCCCTCTGTGTCCTCTCTCTCTCTCCAATCTGTCTCTCTCTCTCTGTGTCCCCTCTGTGTCCTCTCTCTCCAATCTGTCTCTCTCTCTCTCTCTGTCCCCTCTGTGTCCTCTCTCTCTCTCCAATCTGTCTCTCTCTCTCTCTGTGTCCCCTCTGTGTCCTCTGTGTGTCCTCTCTCTCTCTCCAATCTGTCTCTCTCTCTCTCTCTGTCCCCTGTGTGTCCTCTCTGTGTCCTCTCTCTCTCTCCAATCTGTCTCTCTCTCTCTCTGTGTCCCCTGTGTGTCCTCTCTCTCTCTCCAATCTGTCTCTCTCTCTCTCTGTGTCCCCTGTGTGTCCTCTCTCTCCAATCTGTCTCTCTCTCTCTCTGTGTCCCCTCTGTGTCCCCTCTCTGTGTGTCCTCTCTCTCTGTGTGTCCCCTTTGTGCCCTCACACTCTGTCCCCTCTCTCTGTGTCCAGGCAGGTCTGAGGGAGAGAGCTGTCCATGGGGAGGGGTGCAACCAGACTAAGCTGGCTGATTTTTACCTCCCACAAGCAACCTGGTGGGTGCATGTGTGGAGCAGCCCTAATTATGAGAAGAAACACTCTGTGTTGAAAAACTTTAACTTACTGGCAGGACGTCCACTGTTGCTGCACTGGCTGCCCTGCTGTGTCTCTCCTTCCTTCCACGTGGCGCGGCCAGGAAACTGGAAGCTCTGCAGGAGGATGGGGAGGAGCACGCTGGGAGGTGTCTCCTCGTGCAGGGCCAGCTCTGTGCAGATGGGAGGTGGGGTTTTTTCCCTATGTCCCCTCCCTTCATTCAGTAATTGGTCCAGACTGCAGGGGGCCCAGATTCAATCATCTGCACGAGGGAGTCAAAGCACGGCACAACATGTGAGTGTCACCACTAAGAGGGAGGGATGGAGGGGAGGGTCTGCTGTATGAGCAGGCTGGCGCTCACTCAGTGCTGTGTGGTTAAATGGTGGGAGTGTAGCGCCGGCCTAATTAGGGTGCTGGAATGCCGCCCTGTAGCAAATGGCGCCCTTAGGCATCCGCCTAAGTCGCCTAGTGGGTTGCACCGGCCCTGACTGGTTGGCAACCCTTCTTGATCCACGATACAAGGGGAAAGTTGCAGAGCTCATTCTGCCCGCACAGAGGGAGTACAGGATGAAAAAACTTGAGGACGCTCTAAAGCGATACTTGTGTAACACCTTTCCAGGCACTGGTAGATTACCAAGTGCTGACACACGTGCTTCTGAGGCTGCGGATGATCAGAGGAATAGTGGTGAAGGCCAGGGCCGCTTGACTGATGCATTTTAAAAATTTTTTTAGTCCTCGACGTCCAGGGACGTCAAATGTAGGCACACATTGCCAGCGTCTTCACCATATGGTGCAGGACTACCTAGGGGCAAGGGCAGACCTGGATACCTTTCCAGCAGATGATCCACTGGCTTACTGGGTGTTGAGATTGGATCACTGGCCAGAACTTAGCCAATATGCTATGCAGCTACTAGGTTGCCCTTCATCTAGCGTGCTTTCCGAAAGGACGTTCAGTGCCGCTGGAGGTTTTGTCACAGACAAAAGAGTGCGTCTGTCCACCGACTCTGTAGACCGGCTGACATTTATAAAAATGAATCAGTCCTGGATCAGCAGCTATCAATCCCCTGATGCTGAAGTAATGGAATAGATAGGGGATGTCCTCTTCTGCATTCACAAAACCTCCAGCACTGAACTCTTCCACAATACCACAAAAGGGTTACGGTGTGAAGGCACTTGCTGCCATGAAAGGCACAATATCTGGCTGCACTGACGCCCATTAAAAAAAAATAAAAAAAATTCAATATAGGACCACATGGTCCACCCCTGCACTCTTCCACAATACCACAGAGGGGTTAATGTATGATGATACTTGATGGCCTGGCATTAAAGGCACAATAGCCTGACAATACCTGGGTGCACTGACGCCCATTACCAGATCAAAAACGTTTGAATATAGGACCACATGGTCCACCCCTGCACTCTTCCACAATGCTACAGAGGGGTTACTGTATGATGATACTTGATGGCCTGGCATTAAAGGCACAATATCTGGGTGCACTGACGCCCATTAACAGATAAAAAAAAAATCAATACAGGACCACATGGTCCACCCCTGCACTCTTCCACAATACTACAGAGGGGTTACTGTATGATGATACTTGCTGGCCTGGCCTGGCACAAGGCACAATATCTGGGTGCACTGACGCCTTAACCAGATGCATATCTTTTCAATATAGGACACATGGTCCACCCCTGCAACTCTTCCACAATACCACAGAGGGGTTACTGTATGATGATACTTGCTGGCCTGGCACCAAAGGCACAATATCTGGGTGCACTGACGCCCATTAACAGATAAAAAAATCACTTTTCAATATAGGACCGCATGGTCCACCCTGCACACTTCCACAATACCACAGAGGGGTTACTGTATGATGATACTTGCTGGCCTGGCACCAAAGGCACAATATCTGGGTGCACTGACGCCCATTAACAGATAAAAAAATCACTTTTCATATAGGACCGCATGGTCCACCCTGCACACTTCCACAATACACAGAGGGGTTACTGTATGATAGTACTTGCATGCCTGGCACTAAAGGCACAATATCTTGGTGCACTGCCATTGACGCCTGTATCAGATTCATATCCTCAGAGGGGTTACAGTGTGACGGCACTGTTGCCGACGCTAAAAGCCCAATTTTAAAGCACCTATTGTTACTTTCATCCAAAGCCTGCATAAGTTTCACAATAATTTAGCCCAAAAAATCACTAAACTTTTTCTGCGCATCCTAAAATGTCTTTTCATACAGGCTGCCGCCCCAAGCAGTTGTTTATGGATAGATTAAAGGAAAAGCATTTACCGTCATATGAAACGTCATTTATTTGTTTTTAAGTGTTTCTATACATCCTAGAAATCCGCCACTTCACGGGCAGGTTATGGGGACCTCCTAGGCACGATATTTGAAGTAATTTTTCATTTTTATTTTTAACCCTTATTTCATGGAAAACTCACTGTCCCTTTAAAAACGTTTTTTTTTATAACTTTTTGTCCTTGTTTCCCCAGGGCACTACCCGGACCCCCCTACACCTTTTATGGCAAATATGTAGCATATATGCCCTCTTGGAGGGCACTATAAAAAAACGAATTTTCAGCCCCATTGACTTGCATGGGGTTCGGGTTCGGGTTCGGTCCCGAACAAATGGGAAGTTCGGGTTCGGGCTCGAACCGAACTCGGGGAGTGTTCGGCTCATCCCTACTGTAAAGATGACTGCAAGAGCACAGCGCAGAATGCTTAATGAGGTAAAGAAGAATCCTAGAGTGTCTGCTAAAGACTTACAGAAATCTCTGGCACATGCTAACATTTTTGTTGACACATCTACAATAAGGAAAACATTAACCAAGAATGGAGTGCATGGGAGGACACCACGGAGGAAGCCATTGCTGTCCAAAAAGAATATTGCAGCACATTTGAAGTTTGCAAAAGAGCACCTGGATGTTCCACAGCACTACTGGCAAAATATTCTGTGGACAGATGAAACCAAAATTGAGTTTTTTGGAAAAAACACACAACACTATGTGTGGAGAAAAAAAGGCACAGCACACCAACATCAAAACCTCATCCCAACTGTAAAACATGGCGGAGGCAGCATCATGGTTTGGGGATGCTTTGCTGCCTCAGGGCCTGTACGGATTGTTGTCATTGATGGAAAAATGAATTCCAGAGTTTATCAAGACATTTTGCAGGAAAACGTAAGACCATCTGTCTGCCAACTGAAGCTCCGCAGAGGATGGGTGATGCAACAGGACAATGACCCAAAGCATACAAGTAATTCAACAAAAGAATTGCTTCAGCAAAACAAAATACGCCTTCTGGAGTGGCCCAGTCAGAGTCCTGACCTCAACCCGATTGAAATGCTGTGGCATTACCTTAAGAGAGCGATTCACACCAGACATCCCAAGAATATTGCTACACTGAAACAGTTTTGTGTAGAGGAGTGGTCCAAAATTACTCCAGATCGTTGTGCAGGTCTGATCTGCAACTACAGGAAACGTTTGGTTGAGGTTAGGCTTGTGCACCGATTTTTTTTTCGGTTCGATTCGGTTCGATTTTTTGGATTTTTTAACTTTTCGATTCGGCTCGTTTCGACCGATTTCTGTTTCGATTCGGTTCGGCTCGATTCGTTTTTCGTGTACTTTTTTTTTTTTTCGGAATATCGACCATTTTTCGTATTTTCGTGTCACTTAGCTCGTTTTTTGTATCGACTTTTCGTGATTTCAGAAATTTTCGTTTTTCGGAATTGTACATGTTTTCGGAATTTCGACCATTTTTCGTATTTTCGTGTCACTTAGCTCGTTTTTTGTATCGACTTTTCGTAAGTTCGGAAATTTTCATTTTTTCGGAAAGTCTGTTCTCCTCGTTTCAAAGCAATAAATTTCGATTTGACACATTTCAAGTCCATTCGAAAATTCCGAAAATATTTCGTTTCGGCTCGGAAAAATTTTCGGATCTGCCATTTTCGGATCTAAAAATTTTCCGAAATTCGGCCGCGTCCGAAAACACGAATCGGGAAATTTCGTGAAAATTCCGAAATTCCGAAACCCGAAACGCACATCCCTAGTTGAGGTTATTGCTGCCAAAGGAGGGTCAACCAGTTATTAAGTCCAAAGGTTCACATACTTTATCCGCCCTGCACTGTGAATGTTTAAATGTTCTGTTCAATAATAACATGAAAACATATAATGTTTGTGTTGTATTATTTTAAGCAGACTGTGTTTTTCAAATTGTTGTGAATTAGATGAAGATCAGAGCACATTTTATGACCAATTCATGCAAAACTCCACGTAATCCCAAAGGGTTCACATACTTTTTCTTGCCACTGTATCTATCTATCCCATATCTATCTATCTATCTATCTATCTAAGGTAGAGAAGAGGGTAAAGCGCCCACCGGAAATGAATGTCAAAACCACTCGCTGAATGTTGTATATAGAGGTTTCTCTATGTGCCTGAACAACAACTAGATAAGGATTAAACAACAGAGCGCTTATAAGACCTAGGTCCGTAAGAAAGTGGAGTAGACACGCTATATGTCCATAAACACAATAGTCCTTATCTTCAAGCGATGTGCTTCTTTGAAATATAGATGATGGAACGTGTACTGCAGGGGAAAACACAGAAAAGGACCAAAAATTGCGCAGTACATCAATATTAGATGGGGATAAATTTGTTTGTATCCAACTCATATTTTGGGGAGCCTATACCCGGCTCTTAGGAATATGGCAGGTAGGGACTTGTATTAGGTGCCCAGATACCCTTCTGTCTGCTCCTCCGGTATCGCCACAAAAGGGTATTTCCATACTCTCTGGGGGATCCCGGTTCCCGTTATCTCTGGCAGTGGTGCCAGTATCTATCCCATATCTATCTATCTATCTATCTATCCCATATCTATCTATCTATCTATCTATCTATCTATCTATCTATCTATCTATCTATCTATCTATCTATCCCATATCTATCTATCCCATATCTATCTATCTATCTATCTATCTATCTACAGTTGTGTTCAAAATTATTCAACCCCCACTGAAATTGAGTGTTTTGGCCAGTTTGACATTGATTTTGATCATTCAGTCATCTTGCTTACAATTAAATCAAAGAGGCACGTGTAGGTCAGACAAATATAACATAACATTTATAATGAAATAACCACAAATGTCTTTTCTGTGCTCACATCATTATCAGTATTATTCAACCCCCAAGTGACATTCTTGGCGCGATGACACCTAATTCAGGCGCCCCCCCCCCGCATGTGCGGAGGAGGCGCCTGAAAGGGAGGGGGGCAGGTCCTTCGGACCTCTCTCCCTCCCGATCGGCGGCATTGCGGGGGTTAACCCAGGCACCATTTGGAAGGGCACAGCCTGCCCTTCCAAATGGTGCCTGGCATTAACCCCTGGGGAGCTGGATCGCGAATCGGCGCTGAAAAGCGCCGGTTCGTGATCCTTTCCCGGAGCTGGCCGACATCTTGGATGTCGGCCAAGCCTCCGGGAACTCCCCCTGAGGACTGGCGTCATCGTGCATAGCACGATGATGCCAGTCCTAGAGTTAACCCCTAACTGCCACCAACGGTGGAGATAGGGAGTTCCAATGAGCTCCCTATCTCCCGATCCGTGGCAGCTAGGGGTTAACGTTTGGTATGGTTGGATCGGCCAGAGCATGGCCGTTCCAATGATACCAAACTCGAATGTGAAAAAAGTTTTTAAAAAAAATTAAAATTAAAAATATATTTAAAAAAAAATTATAAAAAAAAAAATATAAAAAAAAAAATAAACATTTTTTTTTCTTTTTTTTGGTTCGTTAGTGTAGCAATATTGTTCCCATTTCAATTATAATGTGAACAATGATGCTGCACAAACGATTTTTGTATTCGGTGCGTTTGTTAAAAATCGCTTAATTTTCCCCAAAAAAAAATATAACGAGACCCCATCTCTAATTTTTTTAACAAGCGCACCCCATACAAAATATAACCGCAATTGCTCGCATGTTAAAATGTGAAAAAAAACACTTTACACATTGTAAATTATTGAAAATACATATTTTATTGCATTTTTTGTTATAATATACAGACATGACATAACGTATACATATAATAATGACATATTATGAATCTACCGAGTCTGACAGAAAGAACGATATATAATATGTCTGGGTAATATACTAAAATAAGCCTTCAAAACACGTTTAAACATGATGAGCAAAACCGGTAAAAATGACCTCAGCACAGAGGTGTGAAAAGCCTCAGCAGCGAAAGGGTTAAACGTGAAGCATAGCTTGACACAAGTGTCTTGCAGCCATCTACGTGTATCTTCGCCCATTCGTCATGGGCAAAAGACTCCAGTTCAGTCACATTCTTAGGCTTGCGCACTGCAACTGCTTTCTTTAAGTCCCACCAGAGGTTCTCAATCGGATTTAAGTCAGGTGACTGCGATGGCCACTCCAAAATGTTCCAGCCTTTAATCTGCAACCATGCTCTAGTGGACTTGGAGGTATGCTTGGGATCATTGTCCTGTTGAAAGGTCCAACGTCTCCCAAGCCTCAGGTTTGTGACGGACTGCATCACATTGTCATCCAATATATCCTGGTACTGAAGAGAATTCATGGTACCTTGCACACGCTGAAGCTTCCCTGTACCTGCAGAAGCAAAACAGCCCCAAAGCATGATTGACCCCCCGCCATGCTTCACAGTAGGCAAGGTGTTCTTTTCTTCATAGGCCTTGTTCTTCCTCCTCCAAACATAGCGTTGATCCATGGGCCCAAACAGTTCTAATTTTGTTTCATCAGTCCACAGAACACTATCCCAGAACTTCTGTGGTTTGTCCACATGACTTTTGGCATACTGCAGTCGACTCTTCTTATTCTTTGGAGACAGCAAGGGGGTGCGCCTGGGAGTTCTGGCATGGAGGCCTTCATTACGCAGTGTGCGCCGTATTGTCTGAGCTGAAACTTCAGTACCCACATCTGACAAATCTTTTCTCAGTTCCTTAGCAGCAACACGGGGATTTTTCTCCACTCTACACTTCAGGTAGCGCACAGCAGTCGAAGTAAGCATCTTCTTTCTGCCACGACCAGGTAGCGTTTCAACAGTGCCCTTTGCCTTGAATTTGCGAATGATGCTTCCTATGGTCTCTCTTGGTATGTTTAACATCTTTGCAATCTTCTTATAGCCATTGCCCTTCCTGTGAAAAGTAATCACCTCTTCTCTTGTCTTCCTGGACCATTCTCTTGACTTCACCATGTTTGTAACCACACAGTAAATGTCTAGAAGGAGCTGAGTATCACAGTCATTTTAAAGCTGCCTAATTGGTGCTTATTATGCTTTATTGCTGCTCCGTGACATCCACAGGTGTTTTCAATACCTGATTGAAAACACTTGAATGAACCTCTGTTCTTCAGAGTGGTAGTCTTTAAGGGGTTGAATAATTGTGTCAATGAAGAATTCACAAAAGAAACATTTACTACTGTATTACAAAACCAATTGATGTCATTTTAGTTGCATATGGTTCTTTAAAAAGTCCTTGTAGGATTTCATTCTGAATACAATTACAAATGTACACTAAATTCCCTAAAACCCTTTACAGCATTGGGGGTTGAATAATTTTGAACACAACTGTATCTATCTATCTCATATCTATCTATCTATCTATCTATCCCATATCTATCTATCTATCTATCTATCTATCTATCTATCTATCTATCTATCTATCTATCTATCTATCTATCTATCCCATAACAATCTATCTATCCCATATCTATCTATCTATCTATCTATCTATCTATCTATCTATCTATCTATCTATCTATCTATCCCATATCTATCTAATCTATCTCATATCTATCTATCTATCTATCTATCTATCTATCTATCCCATATCTATCTATCCCATATCTATCTATCTATCTATCTATCTATCTATCTATCCCATATCTATCTATCTATCTATCTATCTATCCCATATCTATCTATCTATCTATCCCATATCTATCTATCTATCTATCTATCTATCTATCTATCTATCTATCTATCCCATATCTATCTATCTATCTATCCCATATCTATCTATCTATCTATCTATCTATCTATCTATCTATCTATCTATCTATCTATCTATCTATCTATCTATCTATCCCATATCTATCCCATATCTATCTATCTATCCCATATCTATTTATCTATCTATCTATCTATCTATCTATCTATCTATCTATCTATCCCATATCTATTTATCTATCTATCTATCCCATATCTATCTATCTATCTATCTATCTATCTATCTATCTATCTATCTATCTATCTATCTATCTATCTATCTATCTATCTATCTATCTATCTATCTATCCCATATCTATCTATCCCATATCTATCTATCTATCTATCTATCTATCCCATATCTATCTATCTATCTATCTATCTATCTATCTATCTATCTATCTATCTATCTATCTATCCCATATCTATCTATCTATCTATCTATCCCATATCTATCTATCTATCTATCTATCTATCTATCTATCTATCTATCTATCTATCTATCCCATATCTATCCCATATCTATCTATCTATCTATCTATCTATCTATCTATCTATCCCATATCTATCTATCTATCTATCTATCTATCTATCTATCTATCTATCTATCTATCTATCTATCTATCTATCTATCCCATATCTATCCCATATCTATCTATCTATCCCATATCTATCTATCTATATATCACATATCTATATATCCCTATCTATCTATCTATCTATCTATCTATCTATCTATCTATCTATCTATCTATCTATCTATCTATCTATCTATCCCATATCTATCCCATATCTATCTATCTATCCCATATCTATCTATCTATATATCACATATCTATATATCCCTATCTATCTCTATCCAGGGCTGGATTTATAATTAAAATCGAAAAAATAAAAAACAATGGCGCAAAGTCGTGCTTATATCAGTTAAATACCAATCTGTTGGATCACCAAATCTGTACTCCGTCTTTACTTTTGATCTAGGAAAAAAATCAAAAAGGAGAGTACATTGCGTAGTATTTTAATACATTCCGATTTACACTCCTGATGAAGTGGGACAGACGTACCCACGAAACGCGTCGAGTGACTTATTGAAAAAGATCTGACGGTGTGCTCGGAGACCCCGGGGAGGAACGCATCCGAGGAGACCTGGGACCTTTGGAAGTGGATCCTGGATGTTCATCGGACGTTTTATTCGGGAGGTCTGAGCCATTGTGGCAAATGTTTATATGCACATTTTGTTATGTGCCTGAAAGAATGTGAGTGTGCTTTCTGTTGAAGAATTTTTTTATTAAAATACTACGCAATGTACTCTCCTTTTTGATTTTTTTCCTACATCAAAAGTAAAGACGGAGTACAGATTTGGTGATCCAACGGTGTCTGGTGATCCAACAGATTGGTATTTAACTCATATATGCACGACTTTGCGACATTGTTTTTAATTTTTTCGATTTTGGTATTTTTAAAGGTTCCAAGGTACCTTTTACTCTGTGCTGCAATAGATTAAGAACTAAGACAAAAACTGTTTACTTGGAATTATAATTAGACAGAAATGAAAAGCACCAAAATGTAACTCAATTGCGGTGCTTAGTGAATAGACCCCACTGTATATATTCTCTTCTGTAGCTCACTGTCTCGTTTGTAAATTATTACTGGGGTATAAAGTTATATAAACATGTTATTTCTGACATTGACTTCACAGACAGAGCATGTGCCCTCAGGGCTGCCATCAGAAATCTTGGGGGCCCTTACTGCATCACTTTCTGCCCCCCCCCCCACACACTCCCCTAAAAAATTTCAATTGCCCCTGCAAACACATAGGGGTTTATTAAGAAAATGCCAGTGTTTGCCAAACACCAATGAAAATCACTATTGTTGAAACTTGTAAACAAAGGCCATTGTCACAAAAGAAAAGTTCAAGCACCTACAGGAGAAGCTTCGCTCTGCATCTTCTCCTTTGCTCTTTGGGTTTTACTTTTGTGAAACATTGGCGTTTAAATGTGTTGCAAAACCAGCATTACTGAATAACCCCCAATGTATTTCATACTCTGTGATACGCTCATACACACAGCACATTACTGTGGATTTTATTGCTGTGGAGCTCTGTGATATGCTCATACACAATGCGCATTACTGTGTTTTATTGCTGTGGAGCTCTGTGATACGCTCATACACACCACACATTACTGTGTTT
The DNA here is from genome assembly GCA_009667805.1 of Leptobrachium leishanense. Classification (NCBI taxonomy): domain Eukaryota; kingdom Metazoa; phylum Chordata; class Amphibia; order Anura; family Megophryidae; genus Leptobrachium; species Leptobrachium leishanense. The sequence goes on from CM019069.1 coordinate 22,947,399, forward strand.
TATTGCTGTGGAGCTCTGTGATACGCTCATACACACCGTATATTACTGTGAGCAATATTGCTGTGGAGCTCGGATATGCTCATACACACTGCACATTACTGTGAGCTTTATTACCGTGGAGCTCTGAGATATGCTCATACACAATGCACATTACTGTGTTTTATTGCTGTGGAGCTCTGTGATATGCTCATACACAATGCACATTACTGTGTTTTATTGCTGTGGAGCTCTGTGATACGCTCATACACACCGTATATTACTGTGAGCAATATTGCTGTGGAGCTCTGATATGCTCATACACACTGCACATTACTGTGAGCTTTATTACCGTGGAGCTCTGTGATATGCTCATACACACTGCACATTACTGTGAGTTTTAATACTGTGGAGCTCCGTGATACGTTCATACACACTGCACATTACTGTGAGGTTTATTGTTGTGGAGCTCTGTGATACGGTCATACAAACTGCACATTACTGTGAGCTTTATTACTGTGGAGCTCCGTGATATGCTCATCCACACTGCACATTACTGTAAGTTTTATTGTTGTGGAGCTCTGTGATAGGGTCATACAAACTGCACATTACTGTGAGTTTTATTACTGTGGAGCTCCGTGATATGCTCATACACACTGCACATTACTGTGAGTTTTATTGTTGTGGAGCTCTGTGATACGGTCATACAAACTGCACATTACTGTGAGTTTTATTGTTGATTGAGATCTGTGATACAATCATATACACTAGTCTTCACATTACATTGGGTTACTGGTGTGCCCTGGCTGTAGGGCTGGGTTCACATCTCAGGGTTTTACAGCGCGTTCCTGCACGCTGTTAAATGCCGAGACACGGAAATCCCATTATTTCCTATGGGACCTGTTCACACCTCGGCGTTTTACAGCGCGCAGGAACGCGCTGTAAAACGTCCTACGCCCAAAGAAGTACGGGAGCTTCTTTGGAGCGTATTTGCAGCACGCTCACTCTGCAGTCTATGGCCGTGAACACGCTGCAATGCGCGTTCGCTCGTTTTTACAGTTGCATGATACGCACGTAAAAAAAAGTGCGTATTGCGCACGTAAAAAAACGTGCAGGTGTGAACCCAGCCAAAACAGCAGTACAGGTATGCAGGGATGAAATGAAAGATGTGGCTCAGGGTGTGTGAAGGCCTGTAAACCCTGACAGCAGTACAATGATGCAGGGGGTTGAATGGACCCTGAGCCATGTCTCCTCTTTCATGTAATCACTTGCACCCCTGCACTGCTGTTTGCAGCCAGGGCTCACCAGCCTTCACATTGATCCTGAGTGAGCCATCCCCTCTCTTTAATGAGAATGGTGGTAATTCCTGCAGAGCGCAGACAGCAGTGCAGGGATTAATGGGTTAAATGACCGGGGAGGATGGCTCAGGGTCCCTTTGAAGACTGGTAAATCCTGCAAACAGCAATGCAGGGGGTTAACTGAACAAGGAGGGATGGGAAATAGATGGGCATGTCAGCCTGACTGATTCCCCATCCCCTGGATTCCCATCCTGAGTTAGGCTTCCCCTCTTCCCAGCATGCCACTGCTGTTTGAAACAGGAAGTGATCGGCTAGGGGGCGGAGCTCTCTCCTACAGGGCCCGGGAAGCTCAAACTTTCGAATAAGAATTCAGATTCCCGGGCCCTGCTGCTGCCACACACTAAGCCTCTCCTGATGGTAGCCCCAGCTCACTCTCTGGGGCCCTGATGGCAGAAATGTCTGCCCTGACGCTGCAGTAAACAAAAAACACACATTTCCAGCTCAACACCAATTTTAGTACATGGCGAGAGTGTAAATGCAAAAGGAAATGCTGTGCGCATAGGAAAACGTTCTCCTTTCTGGCCACACAGGGGACTCTCTCCATTAACCCGTGCGCTGCCACTTTAACTGTATCACAGGAAGTACCAGTCATAAAGGGACAATGGTTTCTATGGAGACAAGATGCCAGAATTCCACTGGAGGAAACAAACAGCTGCACAGAGCAACCAGTGAGGACACAGCTACAAGAGTCTATCTATCTATCTATCTATCCCTATATCTATCTATCTATCTATCTATCTATCTATCTATCTATCTATCTATCCCATATCTATCTATCTATCCCATATCATCTATCTATCCCATATCTATCTATCCCATATCTATCTATCCCATATCTATCTATCCCATATCTATCTTATCTATCCCATATCTATCTATCTATCCCATATCTATCTATCTATCCCATATCTATCTATCTATCTATCTATCTATCTATCTATCTATCTATCTATCCATATCTATCTATCCCATATCTATCTATCCCATATCTATCTATCCCATATCTATCCCATATCTATCTATCCCATATCTATCTATCCCATATCTATCTATCCCATATCTATCTCATATCTATCTATCCCATATCTATCTCATATCTATCTATCCCATATCTATCTATCCCATATCTATCTATCCCAAATCTATCTATCCCAAATCTATCTATCCCAAATCTATCTATCCCAAATCTATCTATCCCAAATCTATCTATCCCAAATCTATCTATCCCAAATCTATCTATCCCGTATCTATCCCATATCTATCTATCTATCCCAAATCTATATATCCCTTATCTATCCCATATCTATCTATCTATCTATCTATCTATCTATCTATCTATCTATCTTTATCCATCTATCTATCTATCTACCGATCTACATATCTATCTATCCCGTATCTATCTATCTATCTATCCCATATCTATCTATCCCATATCTATCTATCCCATATCTATCTATCCCATATCTATCTATCCCGTATCTATCTATCCCATATCTATCTATCCCATATCTATCTATCCCATATCTATCTATCCCGTATCTATCTATCCCATATCTATCTATCCCATATCTATCTATCCCATATCTATCTATCTATCCCATATCTATCTATCTATCTCATATCCATCTATCTCATATCTATCTATCTCATATCTATCTATCTCATATCTATCTATCTCATATCTATCTATCTCATATCTATCTATCTCATATCTATCCCATATCTATCTATCTATCCCATATCTATCTATCTATCCCATATCTATCTATCTTATCTATCTATCTATCTATCATATCTATCTATATCTATCTATCATCTATCTACATCTATCCCATATCTATCTATCTATCTATCCCATATCTATCTATCTATCCCATATCTATCTATCTATCCCATATCTATCTATCTATCTATCCCATATCTATCTATCCCATATCTATCTATCCCATATCTATCTATCTATCCCGTATCTATCTATCTATCCCATATCTATCTATCTATCCCATATCTATCCCATATCTATCTATCTATCCCATATCTATCTATCTATCCCATATCTATCTATCTATCCCATATCTATCTATCTATCCCATATCTATCTATCTATCTATCCATATCTATCTATCCCATATCTATCTATCCCATATCTATCTATCCCATATCTATCTATCCCATATCTATCTATCCCGTATCTATCTATCCCGTATCTATCTATCCCGTATCTATCTATCTATCTATCCCATATCTATCTATCTATCCCATATCTATCCCGTATCTATCTATCCCATATCTATCTATCTATCCCATATCTATCTATCCCATATCTATCTATCCCATATCTATCTATCCCATATCTATCTATCCCATATCTATCTATCCCATATCTATCTATCCCATATCTATCTATCTCATATCTATCTATCTCATATCTATCCCATATCTATCCCATATCTATCTATCTATCTATCTATCCCATATCTATCTTTCCCATATCTATGTATTCCTCTATTTTATCTATCTAAAATCACTTCAGGACTGCACAGAGCCACCGCAGGAAAAATTGATGCTCAGGTGCACAAGTCCAGGAAATATTAATAGAATCACACATGAATGGATGCACTCAGGGCTTACATCAAAAAATAAAATGTGATGCTTTATATAAATCGTTAAAAAGTAGCTGTATCCAAGTACCAACGTTTCAACCCCCTCAGAGCCTTCCTCAAGTTTACCTCCTCCTCTTTATATCTATTCCTCTATTTTATCTATCTTTCAATCTTTTCCTCAGTTTACTCTATGTAATTTATTCTATTTCTTTACATAGTTTAATGTTGCAATGGAGAGATGCTGCCTGGATGCCGCTAGAGGGGCTGAAAAGGGCTGCATGAGGACACAGCTACCGGAAACTGGCAAGTATGGGGGGGGGGGGCACTGATCTATTTTTCTACTTTCTATCATTGGTCTATATGTGTCTTTACTCGGCGTCTATTGATCTGTCTCTTCCTTTTTTTTCTTTCTATCATCTATCAATCTCTTTCTCTATTTAATCTATCCATGTATCTATCTACGTATCTATCTATTTTTGCCAAATACAGGAGAATTGACAGCTTAATATGGCGCATTTGCCGCAACTTGCCACATTTCAGTGCGATTCAATGGCACCAAAATTGTCCATAGAGCACTAATGATTTGTCTATTCACAGAACGCCAAATTCCACTGAAATTGCGGCATAATGATGCAATTTCAGTGAATTTAATTTGACATGTTTAAACAGGAGAATCTAATAGGGTTTATTGCAATAAATCTAATATCTTTTTAAACTTTTTTAAAGGCCTTTATTTTTTATTAAATACAAAACCTTATTTATTTTTATATATTTATTTTAAAAGACCTTTTGTATTTCTTTTATTTTTAAAATTGCTTTTTTTTAAAGGATTGAATAGGAGACTTCCTATTTTTTTTTCTTTATTTATTTGGCACTTTGCGGCCCTTATCGGCGCTTTTTGACACTGTGCAATAACTGCAATATTTGTTTATGTATTAATAAACCATTATCACACGCACTCCTTCTGTTGTGTAACGAAAGCAGTGCTTTTATAAATAATAATAACAATAAAACAAACATTAAAGCTCTGGAATTCTTTTAGATCTGTTATTTTAAATACCGCTGTTTGTATGATAATGCGAAACAACTAATTTAAAGTCAGATTCGCAGTTATAGCTGTTTTAGAGCCCCTAATTCCTCAACGTAGTAAACTAATGTGTAACTATTGTGTAATTAATGTGTAACGCAAAGCTATGAGTAGCTTTATCTGATTCATCATTAGGATTTATAGAGGTGGATTTATTAGACGTTGTGTTAAAGGATCTAAAGTGGCAAATAGCTCTTTACTTACAGACAAAATTATATAGGTCTCTATCACAAACATGGCGCTAAAACAGGGAAGCAAACGCGGAAAACCTGCGCCTCCAGGTTTCCCCTTAGCATCCCCATTTTAGCGCCATATTATGGGGCAGGTGTGGATTCAGCAGCCTGCCCTGTAACGCAGCGCTACCCTTCTGGATACTCGCGGCAGCGCTAAGGCGCAGCTGCGAGTATCCCCTCCTGGAGTCCATAGGACTCCATGAAAGGTTGTGCTGCCGGGCTGGGAGCCCTGTGCGATCTGGCTCTCGCTAGAGCCGTGGAGTGATTCGCGGAGGGAGACTGGGGAATATTTGTCCTCAGTCTCGCTCTGCTCCCGTCGGCAAGAAGAAGCAGTGGTTCGGGCCACCGCTGATGAGAGGTGAGTATCAGATTTTTGGAGTTTATAGATTATTACAAGGGTATAAAGTGATGTAAACATGTTATTTCTGACAGTGACTTCACAGTAAGAGAGTGTGCGATGGCGCTGCAGTAAACAGATGAAAAAAAACCACACATTTCCAGCTCAACACAAATTTTAGTAAATTGTGAGAGTGTAAATGCAAAAGGAAATGCTGTGCGCATAGGAAAACGTTCTCCTTTCTGGCCACACAGGGGACTCTCTCCATTAACCCGTGCGCTGCCACTTTAACTGTATCACAGGAAGTACCAGTCATAAAGGGACAATGGTTTCTATGGAGACAAGATGCCAGAATTCCAGAATTCCACTGGAGGAAAAACGTACACAGTTGCAAGAGTCTAGCAAGTATGGGGTATCTATCTATCTATCTATATATCTATCCCATATCTATCTATATATCTATCTATATATCTATCTATCTATCTATCCCATATCTATCTATATATCTATCCCATATCTATCTATATATCTATCCCATATCTATCTATATATCTATCCCATATCTATCTATATATCTATCCCATATCTATCTATATATCTATCCCATATCTATCTATATATCTATCCCATATCTATCTATCTATCTATCCCATATCTATCCCATATCTATCTATATATCTATCCCATATCTATCTATATATCTATCCCATATCTATCTATATATCTATCCCATATCCATCTATCTATCCCATATCTATCTATATATCTATCCCATATCTATCTATCTATCCCATATCTATCTATCCCATATCTATCTATATATCTATCCCATATCTATCTATCTATCCCATATCTATCCCATATCTATCTATATATCTATCCCATATCTATCTATCTATCTATCCCATATCTATCTATCCCATATCTATCCCATATCCATCTATCTATCCCATATCTATCTATCCCATATCTATCTATCTATCCCATATCTATCTATCCCATATCTATCTATCTATCTATCCCATATCTATCTATCTATCTATCTATCCCATATCTATCCCATATCTATCCCATATCTATCCCATATCTATCCCATATCCATCTATCTATCCCATATCTATCTATCTATCCCATATCTATCTATCTATCTATCCCATATCTATCCCATATCTATCTATCTATCTATCCCATATCTATCTATCTATCTATCCCATATCTATCCCATATCTATCCCATATCTATCTATATATCTATCCCATATCTATCTATATATCTATCCCATATCTATCTATATATCTATCCCATATCTATCTATATATCTATCCCATATCTATCTATCTCATATCTATCCCATATCCATCTATCTATCCCATATCTATCTATATATCTATCCCATATCTATCTATATATCTATCCCATATCTATCTATCCCATATCCATCTATCTATCCCATATCTATCTATATATCTATCCCATATCTATCTATCTATCCCATATCTATCCCATATCTATCTATATATCTATCCCATATCTATCTATCTATCCCATATCTATCTATCCCATATCTATCCCATATCCATCTATCTATCCCATATCTATCTATCCCATATCTATCTATCCCATATCTATCTATCCCATATCTATCTATCCCATATCTATCTATCTATCTATCTATCCCATATCTATCTATCCCATATCTATCTATCTATCTATCTATCTATCTATCTATCTATCTATCTATCTATCTATCTATCTATCATCTTCTATCCCATCTATCTATCTATCTATCTATCCCATATCTATCTATATATCTATCCCATATCTATCTATATATCTATCCCATATCTATCTATATATCTATCCCATATCTATCTATCTATCTATCCCATATCTATCCCATATCTATCCCATATCCATCTATCTATCCCATATCTATCTATCTATCCCATATCTATCTATCTATCTATCTATCCCATATCTATCCCATATCTATCTATCTATCCCATATCTATCTATCTATCTATCCCATATCTATCCCATATCTATCCCATATCTATCCCATATCTATCTATATATCTATCCCATATCTATCTATATATCTATCCCATATCTATCTATATATCTATCCCATATCTATCTATATATCTATCCCATATCTATCTATATATCTATCCCATATCTATCTATATATCTATCCCATATCTATCTATCCCATATCCATCTATCTATCCCATATCTATCTATATATCTATCCCATATCTATCTATATATCTATCCCATATCTATCTATCTATCCCATATCTATCTATCCCATATCTATCCCATATCTATCTATATATCTATCCCATATCTATCTATCTATCTATCCCATATCTATCTATCCCATATCTATCCCATATCCATCTATCTATCCCATATCTATCTATCCATATCTATCTATCCCATATCTATCTATCCCATATCTATCTATCCCATATCTATCCTATCTATCTATCTATCTATCTATCTATCTATCTATCTATCTATCTATCTATCTATCTATCCCATATCTATCCCATATCTATCCCATATCCATCTATATATCTATCCCATATCTATCTATATATCTATCCCATATCTATCTATATATCTATCCCATATCTATCTATCTATCTATCTATATCTATCTATCTATCTATCTATCTATCTATCTATCTATCTATCTATCCATATCTACCCATATCTATCCCATATCTATCCCATATCTATCTATATATCTATCCCATATCTATCTATCTATCCCATATCTATCTATCTATCCCATATCTATCTATCTATCTATCTATCTATTTATCTATCCCATATCTATCTATCCCATATCTATCTATCCCATATCTATCTATCCCATATCTATCTATCCCATATCTATCTATCCCATATCTATCTATCCCATATCTATCTATCCCATATCTATCCATATCTATCCCATATCTATCCCATATCTATCCCATATCTATCTATCTATCCCATATCTATCTATCCCATATCTATCCCATATCCATCTATCTATCCCATATCTATCTATCCCATATCTATCTATCCCATATCTATCTATCCCATATCTATCTATCCCATATCTATCTATCCCATATCTATCTATCCCATATCTATCTATCCCATATCTATCTATCCCATATCTATCCCATATCTATCCCATATCTATCCCATATCTATCTATCTATCTATCTATCTATCTATCTATCTATCTATCTATCTATCTATCTATCTATCTATCTATCTATCTATCTATCTATCTATCCCATATCTATCCCATATCCATCTATCTATATATCTATCCCATATCTATCTATATATCTATCCCATATCTATCTATATATCTATCCCATATCTATCTATATATCTATCTATCTATCTATCTATCTATCTATCTATCTATCTATCTATCTATCTATCTATCCCATATCTATCCCATATCTATCTATATATCTATCCCATATCTATCTATCTATCCCATATCTATCACATATCTATCTATCCCATATCTATCTATCTCATATCTATCCCATATCCATCTATCTATCCCATATCTATCTATATATCTATCCCATATCTATCTATATATCTATCCCATATCTATCTATAATCTATCCCATATCTATCTATATATCTATCCCATATCTATCTATATATCTATCCCATATCTATCTATAATCTATCCCATATCATCTATCTATCTATCCCATATCTATCTATCTCATATCTGTCCCATATCCATCTATCTATCCCATATCTATCTATATATCTATCCCATATCTATCTATATATCTATCCCATATCTATCTATATATCTATCCCATATCTATCTATATATCTATCCCATATCTATCTATATATCTATCCCATATCTATCTATATATCTATCCCATATCTATCTATATATCTATCCCATATCTATCTATCTCATATCTGTCCCATATCCATCTATCTATCCCATATCTATCTATATATCTATCCCATATCTATCTATATATCTATCTATATATCTATCCCATATCTATCTATATATCTATCCCATATCTATATATCTATCCCATATCTATCTATTTATCTATCCCATATCTATCTATCCCATATCTATCCCATATCCATCTATCTATCCCATATCTATCTATCCCATATCTATCTATCCCATATCTATCTATCCCATATCTATCTATCCCATATCTATCTATCCCATATCTATCTATCCCATATCTATCTATCTATCTTATCTATCTATATCTATATCTATTAATCTTCCTCTATCTTTTTTATTAAGTTTAATGTTGCAATGGAGAGACGCTGCCTGGATGCCGCTGGATGGGCTGTAGAGAGCTGCATGAGGACACAGCTGCAGAAACTGGCAAGTAATGGAGGGGGACTGTGTCACCCCTCTTCTTATATTGTAAGCTCTTGAGCAGGGTCCTCACTCTTACTGTTCTGTGCGTTTAACCTGTATGTATATTTGTTATTCTGCCTCCTATTGCACAGACAGCACTACGGAACTTGTTAGCGCTTTAAAAAACTTTTAACTGTAATGGATTGTTCTATTTTTCTAGTTTCTATCTTTGGTCTATATGTGTCTGTCTTTTTTCAACTATTTATCTATCTTTTCCTGTTCCATTCATCTATTCCTCTATATCTATCTCTTCCCTTTTTATCTATCAATCTCTTCAGTTAGTCTATCTCTTCGTCTATCCGTCTATTTATCTCTCTATCCATCTGTTCTTCTATGTATATACCAATCTCTTTCTCTATTTCATCTATCCACGTATCTATCTATTCTTTTATTCAAGCTCTCCTTTAAATCTCAGTAACAATCTCATCATCTATTTTATCTATCTAACTCCTCAGTTATTTTATCTATCTCTTCATTTATCTATCTTTTCCTCATTTTTTTTCTATGTCTACCTCTATTTTATCTGTCTGTCTTCTACAATTATCTTGTTACATATTGATCTCTTTCTCTTTTTTATCTTTCTATATATATCTTCCTCTGTTTAATATATCTATGCATTAAAGTATCTGACTCTGTCTAGCTCTCTATCTTTTCCTCTTTTTTATCCATCCATCCATCCATATACAGTCAGGTCCAGAAATATTGGGACATTGACACAATTCTAACATCTTTGGCTCTATACACCACCACAATGGAGTTGGAATGAAACAAACACAATGTGCTTTAACTGCAGACTGTCAGCTTTAATTTGAGGGTATGTACAGTACATCCAACTCAGGTGAACGGTGTAGGACTTACAGCAGTTTGCAGATGTGCCTCCCACTTGTTAAGGGACCAAAGGTAATGGGACAATTGGCTTCTCAGCTGTTCCATGGCCAGGTGTGTGATATTCCCTCATTACCCCAATTACAATGTGCAGATAAAAGGCCCAGAGTTCATTTCATGTGTGCTATTTGCATTTGGAATCTGTTGCTGTCATCTCTCAAGATGAGATCCAAAGAGCTGTCACTATCAGTGAAGCAAGCCATCATTAGGCTGAAGAAACAAAACAAACCCTTCAGAGAGATAGCAAGAACATTAGGCGTGGCCAAAACAACTGTTTGGAACATTCTCAAAAAGAATAAATTAGGAAAACAGTTCGCTTGAATGTTTGAAAAGTGAAACGCTGTTTGCAAAGGAACTACTGAGCGAAAATGTCTGAAATTTACATATGATCCAATGAATGATAATAAAAAGGGCTGTTACAGGAAAAAGAAGAAAAGTAAAAAAAAAAAAAATCCCGAAAAATGCCTGAAAAAAAAAAATCCCGAAAAGAGACTCTTTACTGCAGAATATAATAAACGGTTTATTAGATATTGAATTAAAACAGGAATATTTTTAACATTGAAGCCTATGGGATTCGCCTGAATAAACCTGCCGAATGAAACCACCGAATGACAGGGCATTTAAGCAACTTTTCACTGCTCTCAATAGACAAAGCATCTATCTATGGGGATTTCACTGCCCTCGAACAGGCACCGTATGTGCAGGCAATTCGCCAAGATTTGGCGAATTGCCTGCTCTCTGAATAGCCGAATGGCCAAGAAAGGTAACCGAACGCTGACTGTCAGCATTCGGATCCCTTTCGGCAGCCATTCGGATCTCTTTGAATAACCCTGTATGTTGTTACCTATTAATCTCTTCTTCGAATTTATCTATGTATCTATCGCAGCTGGTGACATTTCTAGTTGGTGGGGCGCTGGACTGTAAACATGAATGTTATTAATCACAAATAGGAATACGTCTATATGGCGATACTACCTCCAAAATAAGTGGACGACTTTCTGTATATGGAATAAACCATTCAGACATATTCCTATTCATGAGGCAAATTAAATAATTTGCCATAAATTCAATGATTAAAAGTGTATTCCAGAAATTATCCACAAGATGTATACATAAAACATTATTCAAAAATATATATAAAAATGAAAAAAGTGATTTTATTATAATTTGCTAAAAATAAAAAACTGATTTCTTAGATTGTAAGCTCTTGAGCGGGGTCCTTTCTCCTACTGTTCTGTGTGTTTTTACAGACAATTAAAAGAATTTAGGAGAATTTCTAGGAAATCTAAACGATTGATATTTGTGTCTCGTATAAATTTCTTATTGAATAATAATCCCTACATCTCACCCATTGTACAGCGCTATGGAACTCTTTAGCGCTTTATAAATATTCTATTTAAAATAACTCGTATTTAAAACTTCCTGTTTATTATTGCACTATTTTTATTCTACTTATTTATTTTTAAATTTGTATATAATACTTTAAAGGGACACTGCCACATAAGCTGCAACTAGTTAACTTGTGCAATTCAAATACAAAACACATTCTAAAACACATGCTGTTGGTTTTTGTTGTTTGATGTAATTGCGTGTAAAAAGGAAAAATTAAATTTCCTTTTTTTTCCTATCATTTTGTTGGTTTTCCCATGATGCAACATTTTCCAAAAGGTTTTTACTTTATTTCTCTATCTTACCTAATCTACAGTTTTAGCAGTTAATGCAATTTAGCATGGATGGTTTACATAAGAATACAGGGGGGTTGTTGTGCTTCAGCCTACTCAAGATAAGAGTTGGCAGCTGACTCAAATAAAATTGGGAGCTTAAAAAACGTCTAATATGGTGATGAATACATCCCACACAATACAATGGTGTAAATCGGTGATTGATCCATTCTATGGCCAAAGCCACACAGTGAGGAGCAAGTGACGGAAAAATGCTGGGCTCTATTTCCTAGTTAACACTAACAAAATAAGTTGAAGAACACCGCCAAAGACATTGCCGATAAGCGCCAAAATGGCCTTGGCAAATTCCACGGAAATGGAAAAAAAAATGGAACTCTCCTATTCTCCTAATAGGTTTTTAAATCAATAAAAATGTTTTAAAATGTGTCTAACGCCCTGTGGCTTGGTGCCGATATGGGGCCGAGCACGGTCTTCTGGTGATGGCTAACATCTTGGATGTCATCCCCGCCTCCAGGACCCCCCCCCCCCCCACACACACACACACACACACTGACCTTGGAACAATGATGTCAGAAAGGGACTCCGCCCCACCCTCCCCCAGAAATCCCTAGAGTGGAGATACAGGGGTCATTTGGACCCACCTATTTCCTGAACCATAACAGGTAGATGGACTTGCTAGGTATATTTGAAAGGCCAGAGCACGGACTTTCCAGTGACCTCAAGATTGGCCAGTATATTATAAATATTTTTTTTTTTTTGAATAATTTTGCTACATTAGGAAAACAATTTTTAATTATAACGTGAATAATGATGAACTACTATCTCCCCTTCTCATTTCCCACTATGTCAGCAAGTGAGGAGGAGATGGCACAATGCGTTACTACACATTGATTCATCGAAAAACTAAACCGCCACACTGCTACCAGTAGCACAGGGGACACTTTGGAACCCTGCGTCTCTAATTTTTACAACACACTAGGTCAAGTGAGGTGTCATTGGAAAGGTCAGAGTCTGGTCTTTCCAAAGATACTAAATATGACCATGTAATGTGTAAAAACAGAAAAAATATATATTTGCAAAATTTAGTTTATTTTCCATCTGTTTTAAGGCGGTGGCATTATGTGCTTTTACTTGTAAAACGAACAATGTCACTGCAATAACTCACCTCATATCCCACGCCGGAACCAAATGTAGAGGTGATGGCACCAAGCATTATTACTCATTGGTCTATCTAAGGCTAGGGTCAGACTAACGCATTTTTCACGTTGTCCGTGAAAATGTGCGTTCAAGAATGGACGTATTTTTTCACGGAATACGCAATAGCGGTCATACGATGCGCAGTTTCATCCGTGATTTTGTACGGATCATCAATAAAACACTTCTTGCATCTGGACGTTATGTTGGCCGGACATTAGCAGCGTCTGATGTCTCCTAATCACGCACACACGCCGCTAGCGGACGCAGCGCACTCTGTACGTCAGTACTAGTGGTTTTACGTTCTCGAAAAAATGCGTTCATTTTCCACTTGCGTTGCGCAGCCGGACTTTTGTGCGACCGTACTTCGTATATTGGCCGTCATTGCCTGGCATCTGCTGCTAGCACGGCCGTGATTAAGTGCGCCAGAACGCGCGTTCGCACTGCCTCAGTCTGACCCTAGCCTAAAACAAAAGGCTCTGCACCACTGTGAGAAGAGCTGAGGTGCTTTGGACCCCAAAATTTTGAATTTTTACACCCCACAAAGTCATGTTAGGTGTCGTTGGACAGGTCAGAGTCTGGCCTTTGCAATGATACAAACATGACCATGTAAAATGTCATAAAAAAACAAAACACACAAACATTAAAAGTTTTTGTTTATTTAATTTATTTATTTTTTCCAAAGCAATGAAATTCAGGGTTATTCAGAGAGAGGTGAAAACCAGGAGAATGACTGGAGAAGCGAAAATCTTAGGTCAAAATTGTCAAACCAGAAAAATTCTCCCATTTGTCGCACTTTCCAAATCGGCTATTTGGTCCAGATTGTTCTCTTCGCCTGCCATTCTCCTGGTTTTCACTTCTGTCTGAATAACCCCATTAGTCTATTTGTCCCATATAAAATGATCAATACCACTGCCAACACTCACTTTCTCATTTCTCACGCTAGGAGCATGGAATCCAACACATCCAACCCCAGATACATGTATACCCAGCCACAGACCTCAGTTATATGTATACTCTGACACCAGGTACACGTATACCGCAGACTCCAGATGCAGACTCCAGATACACGTATACCCAGACATAGATTTCAGAAACATGTATATCCAGACATCAGACTCCAGATGCATGTATACCCAGATATAAGGTTCCAGATACATATATACTCAGATATCAGACCCCAGATACAAGTATATGTATACCTAGACATCAGATCTCAGTAGCAGAGCAGCGAGGGAATCTGAGTTGGTGGGGGCTACAGGGTGCAGCCGCGACTCCATTCGTGATCCTCCAGGAAGAGGCATGGCACCAGACGTCATCATCTTGGATTCTAGTAGTAGATAGGCCACAGTGCCTCCTCCGAGTCCTGCGGCCTAAAAAACACAGCCACCACCGGAATGATCATCATCATGGTAATCTATCGTCATCCGATCAGGCAAATATAGGTGGCCACAAGACTCCGTACGTGCGAGACCTTAGGCGGCTGCCTAATTTGCCTAATTAAAGAGCCGCCGCTGTAAAACTGCCCCAGAGGGACAAAAATGAAGCAGCCTACCCGGATTCCTCCCGGTAGACCAGTCTGGCCCTGGGCATATGTTAAAGGACAACAAAAACAACAGAGCAAAGTTGTATAGTTTACACTTTTTTTTATTTTTACTGTAAAAAAAAAAAGATGATAGGGCGTTGCTCTATTAATCCTTTTCTCTATATAAATATCTATTCATTTCTCTATCTAATTATCTCTTTTTTTTTTTTGAGAAAGGATTTTACCAGGAAGGATACATTGAGATTTCTCTCGTTTTCAAGTATGTCCTGGGTGGCGAGTATGTACCGTTAGGTGTCTTGCCCAAGGCCACCTACTGGAGAGGTGCTCTTGCTGAGATTCGAACCTGTGTCTCCACGGTATAGACGAGTGATGTTACCTCTACTCCAGCCAGCCAGTTTATCTCTTTATCTATTCCTCTATTTTATCTACAAAATCTATCTCCTCTCTATAACAATCTGGTTATCTATAAATCTCTTTTTCTATATCTATCTATTCCTTTATTATATATATATATATATATTTTTTTATCTAAGATTTTTATTTTGTGAGAAATAAAGGGTCACAAACCGACCAGCAAGGTTGGCCTCGCAGGGCCAAAAATTAGACTTGCATATAAAACATACAAAGTAAGAGGGGGGGTCTCAATAGGAAGCTGCAAAAAAAAAATCGAAAAGAGAGGGGGGTGAGAATATGTCATCAAAAATCAAAGTCCTCAGAAAAGCTGCAGAATGTCGAAAAAGGAGGGGTTAGGGTGACCTGAAAAGGCCTCTCAGATAAATCAGTAAAGTCTGCAGGTATATGTCAGAAAAAATAAAAAGTCAGCTTTAAAGGAAAGAAAAATTCAGCAAAAATGTCTCAAGAAAAACTTTCTTTATATATATAAATTTAAGACATTTTCGTTCTGTAGTTTCTTTGCAAACAGTGTTTCACTTTTCAAACATTCAAGCGAACTGTTTTCCTAATTTATTCACTGCATTCGTCTGCGGTATCGGCTTTTTCCGGCGGCTTCGCTGCGTGTGATCGGCTCCTGCTCGGGTTTTTCCGACGGCTTCGGCGGGTTAATCCAGATGTTTTTGTGGGTTCTGGTATGCATTCGCCAGGTTTTCGTGGTGACTTTTCGTCGGGTTTGCGGCAGCTTTTCCCTGCACTTCGACGGCCCTGTGGTGTTTGCTGAATACACTGCAGGGTCGCCGAAATGGGATCGCCGAATCGGCCCGATTTGAAGAGAACGATAAGTCACCGAACGTGCGGTGACTTTTCGATTCTCTTTGAATAATCCTTTATGTATTCTGACTTGCACGCGATGTTATAACGTATATCATACTTTTTCCCAATGTGTGGGCGGTTGAATGGTTTGGCATGAACTATATGCCCACAGGTGACGCAGTCCCCACACCTTTTAGGCTGGGGTGAGACGAGCGTATTTGAAGAGCGGAAGGAACGTCCGTGAGAGTGGACGTTCCTTCCACTCAACACCCGTCTGGCCGCCTCGCTGAGCGCACTTAGGGCCCTATTACACTGTTGATGCAAACGTTAACGCTCACATTCGTCAGCATTAACGTTTGCTGCAGTATTTACCGCATATTACAATCCAAACGCAAATGGGTTAAAAGACCCGTTTGCGTTTGGTACCTTGCGCTCCTCTGGGCGAGGTTACTGTACTTTGCGCTCCCTATACTTAACATGGGGAGCACAAAGTGTTAATCAGGGCTGGATTACAAAGTCCCAGCGCTGATTAACGCCTGGCTCTGGTTAGCGAAAAGATAACCAGAGCCAGGACCCGCTTCTGCAGAATCCGTTAACCCCAGCCTCAAAAATAATAAAAAGCAGCACGTACTCACCCTCTGTCCCGCGGCGAGGACTGTGACCCCAACCGCCTCCTCTGGCCGGCGGGAGCAGGGAAAGACTGGGGGAAAAAGTCCCCCCAGTCTCTCCCAGCGTATCACTACGCTGACCGGCCGGATCTCGCGAGGCGAGTTCCGGCTGGTCATGTGACTGGCAGGGGGGAACTCACTGGAGTCCTATGGACTCCAGCGAGTGGATGCTCGCGGCTGCGCTCAGCGCTGCCGCGAGCATCCATCATTTTAACAGGCGATAACAATGCAGGCAGCATTTTTTGCGCCTGCATTGTAATGTAGCATTAAAACGCAGGCGCAAGGGGGAAAACTGCGGGTGCAGTTTTTCCTCTTGCGCCCGCGTTTTAACGTCAATATTGTAATAGAGCCCTTAGTGCGCTCAGTGCTGCAAGGCTTCATCCTCCTATGGAGGATCGTGCTTCGTAGGTCCGTAAACGCGCGTGCCAGCGCTTTGACGGAGAGGGCTGCTGCGTGTGGCTGGTCCCGTCGCAGCATCTCAATGCAGCGACGGATGCCAGATTTCACGTCAGTACAGGTTGACGCCAGCCTTACAGCCAAAGTTTTGAAACTTGCCCAGTTCTTGCATGTAACTATGCACAGGGTCGGTACAAACTGCGGTTCATTTTGCAGCTTTAGGTGTCCCTAAGAAGTAAGAACTACCGATTTGTCATTTCACATAATGCAAATTGCGCTGAAATTTTGGCGAAATTACTTGATTTTCTATGTTTCAATTGAACAGGTTTAAACAGACGAATCCAATAGGCTTCAATGCATTAAATAGAATATCTGTTTTAATTTTATTTTTTTAAGACCATATGCAGGGTTATTCAAAGAGATCCGAATTGCTGGAGAAAGGTAACCGAACAGTGAAATTCAGTGTACGGTTACCTTTCCTGGCCATTCGGCTATTCAGAGAGCAGGCAGTTCGCCAAATGTTGGCGAATAGCTTGCACATACGGTGCCTGTTCGAGGGCAGCGAAATCCCCATAGAGAAGCAATGCTTCGTCTATTCAGAGAACAAAACCCAGCAGTGAAAAGTTGCCGAATTGCCCTGCTGTTCGGTGGTTTCATTCGACAGGTTTATTCAGGTGAATCCCATAGGCTTCAATGTTAAAAATATTCCCGTTTTAATACAATATCTAATAAATCGTTTATTATAATATTCTGCAGTAAAAAGTCTCTTTATTTATAGATTTTTTAGGATCTTTTAGGCATTTTTCTAGATTTTTTTGTGAAATTTTTTTTCCGTTTTTTTTTTAAATCGTTTTTTTTTTTCCTGTAACAGCCCTTTTTATTATCATTCATTGGATCTTATATGTAAATGTCAGATATTTTTGTTCAGTAGTTTCTTTGCAAACAGTGTTTTACTTTTCAAACTTTCAAGCGTACTTTTTTTTTTCCCATCTCCTTCGTCTGCGGTGTCGGGTTTTTCCGGTCGGCTGCTCTGCGCTGTGATCGGCGGCTGCTCGGGTTTCTCTGGCATGTTCGACAGGGTTAATCCAGATGTTTTTGCGGGTTTCGGGGAGTGTTCGCCGGGTTTTGCAGTGAGTGTTTGGCCGGGTTGCAGCAGCTTTTCCCTGCACTACGACGGCCCTGTGATGCTTGCTGAATACACCGCAGGGTCGCCAAAATGGGATCGCACCGAATTGAAGAGAACAAAAAGTCGCCGAACGTGTGGTGACTCTTCGATTCTCTTTGAATAACCCTGTTGTTTTTTTTTAGATTTTAAAATATTTTTTATTTATTTAAAAGACTTTTTTAATATTTAGACATTTTTTTTTACAACATGTGTTTGTTTCAGTTTTAAGTGGCAACGTACACAAGCTGCCTGGATGCAGTTGGCCAAATGGTGGACAACTACCATACAACAAATGAGGGCACAGCTGCATGAGACAGGCAAGTATGGGGGAACTGATTGGCCAATTTTTCTGTACTTTGACTTTTTTGATAAGATTTTACTACCTATTTTTGTGTTTGTTAAATTTTAGGCGGCAACATACACAAGCTGCCTGGATGCAGTAGGGCGAACGGTGGACAACTACCGAACAACAAATGAGGGCACAGCTGCTAAGACAGGCAAGTATGGGGGAAGGAACTGATTGGACAATTTTTCTGTACTTTTGACTTTTTTTGATAAGATTTTACTACTTATTTTTGTGTTTGTTAAATTCTAAGCGGCAACGTACACAAGCTGCCTGGATGCAGTTGGACGAATGGTGGACAACTACCGAACAACAAATGAGGGCACAGCTGCATGAGACAGGCAAGTATGGGGGAACTGATTGGCCAAATGTTCGGTACTTTGTCTTTTTTTGGTAAGATTATAATACCTATTTTTGTGTTTGTTAAATTCTAAGCGGCACCGTACACAAGCTGCCTGGATGCAGTAGGGCGAACGGTGGACAACTACCGAACAACAAATGAGGGCACAGCTTCAAGAGACAGGGAAGTATGGGGGAACTGATTGGCCAAATGTTCGGTACTTTGTCTTTTTTTGCTAAGATTTTAATGCCTATTTTTGTGTTTGTTAAATTTTAAGCGGCAACGTACACAATGCTGCCTGGATGCAGTTGGACGGATGGTGGACAACTAACGAACAACAGGCAAGTATGGGGAAAGGAACTGATTGGCCAATTTTTTTGTACTTTTGACTTTTTTTGATAAGATTTTACTACTTATTTTTGTGTTTGTTAAATTTTAGGCGGCAACGTAAACAAGCTGCCTGGATGCAGTTGGACGAATGGTGGACAGCTACCGAACAACAAATGAGGGCACAGCTGCATGAGACAGGCAAGTGTGAGAGTATTGAATGGCCAAATGTTCGGTACTTTGTCTTTTTTTGGTAAGATTTTACTACCTATTTTTGTGTTTGTTAAATTATAAGCGGCAACGTACACAAGCTGCCTGGATGCAGTAGGGCGAACGGTGGACAACTACTGAGCAACAAATGAGGGCACAGCTGCTAAGACAGGCAAGTATGGGGGAAGGAACTGATTGGCCAATTTTTCTGTACTTTTGACTTTTTTTGATAAGATTTTACTACTTTTTTTGTGTTTGTTAAATTTTAGGCGTCAACGTAAACAAGCTGCCTGGATGCAGTTGGACGAATGGTGGACAACTACCGAACAACAAATGAGGGCACAGCTGCATGAGACAGGCAAGTATGGGGGAACTGATTGACCAATTTGTCGTTACTTTGTCTTTTTTTGGTAAGATTTTACTACCTATTTTTGTGTTTGTTAAATTTCAAGCGTCAACGTACACAAGCTGCCTGGATGCAGTTGGACGGATGGTGGACAACTACCGAACAACAAATGAGGGCACAGCTGCATGAGACAGGCAAGTGTGAGAGTATTGATTGGCCAAATGTTCGGTACTTTGTCTTTTTTTGGTAAGATTTTACTACCTATTTTTGTGTTTGTTAAATTTTAAGCGGCAACGTACACAAGCTGCCTGGATGCAGTTGGACGGATGGTGGACAACTACCGAACAACAAATGAGGGCACAGCTGCATGAGACAGGCAAGTATGGGGGAACTGATTGGCCAATTTGTCGTTACTTTGTCTTTTTTTGGTAAGATTATAATACCTATTTTTGTGTTTGTTAAATTTTAAGCGGCATCGTACACAAGCTACCTGGATGCAGTTGGACGATTGGTCGACAACTACCGACAACAAATGAGGGCACAGCTGCTTGAGACAGGCAAGTATGGGGGAAGGAACTGATTGGTAGACATGTGCATTCGTTTTAGTACTAAAGCGATTTAGTCCGAATTTGGATAATTTTAGTTTTAGTATGACTCAAAGAGAAACGAAACTGCTCAGTACAAAAAACGAAAAAGAGACTAAAATAAAATGCACTACATTTTAGTTTCAGTCCCTCTTTGTGATATTATATTGATGAGTGAAAGGAGACCAGCAATGAAGAGCGCAACATTCGCAACATCCGAAGTTCTGCACCCTCAACATGCCAATGCAGGAAGATGTTCTATACAGAGAGGGACATTAATTTCAGGAGGATGTCTCTATATATATACAGAGAGGGGTATTAATTAATGCAGGTGGATGTTGTATACATTATACAGAGAGGGGTATTAATTAATGCAGGAGGATGTTCTAACCATTATACAGAGAGGAGCCTTTTTTTTTTTTAGCCCTTTAAATCCAGTGGCTGTGAGCGCGGAGATCGGCTGCTTTGTTACATTATCTCTCAGTACAATGTATCAGGCTAGCTGTTACAGTAACTGACTGCTGCTCATCACAGCGCTCAGAGTTTCAGTAAAACAAGAAAATAATATTGTTCTAACGTCATTATATATAAAAATATTATTTACTAGTTTTACTGAAACTCTGAGCGCTGTGATGAGCAGCAGTCAATTACTGTAAACAGCTTGCCTGACACGGGGCAGTATTGCAATGTTGGTGCTAACTTAACCAGAGCTGTTGTAACTGAAAACCTCCATAGGCTATAATAGCTCTGGGAAGTTTACAACAGCTCTGGTTTATGTTAGCACCAGCTATATAATATGGCCCACATTGTGCTGAGAGTGAGAGATACTGTAACAAGCAGCGATCTCAGCCCTCTGAGGAGCCACTACAATAGTAATTGTATCCACTGGTTTTCGGACTATGAATGAAATTAGTTTTCATACTAAAGAACTGAAAAACGAATTTCTTTAGCAACTAAATAAATTGCATTTTAGTACTAATGCATTAGTTCAAAACGAAATTTTGTGCTGTGCACATGTCTACTGATTGGCCAATTTGTCGTTACTTTGTCTTTTTTTGGTAAGATTATAATACCTATTTTTGTGTTTGTTAAATTTTAAGCGGCAACGTACACAAGCTGCCTGGATGCAGTTGGACGATTGGTCGACAACTACTGACAACAAATGAGGGCACAGCTGCATGAGACAGGCAAGTATGGGGGAACTGATTGACCAATTTGTCGTTACTTTGTCTTTTTTTGGTAAGATTATAATACCTATTTTTGTGTTTGTTAAATTTCAAGCGTCAACGTACACAAGCTGCCTGGATGCAGTTGGACGATTGGTGGACAACTACCGAAGAACAAATGAGGGCACAGCTGCATGAGACAGGCAAGTGTGATAGTATTGATTGGCCAAATGTTCGGTACTTTGTCTTTTTTTGGTAAGATTTTACTACTTATTTTTGTGTTTGTTAAATTTTAAGCGGCAACGTACACGAGCTGCCTGGATGCAGTAGGGCGAACGGTGGACAACTACCGAACAACAAATGAGGGCACAGCTGCATGAGACAGGAAAGTGTGAGAGTATTGATTGGCCAAATGTTCGGTACTTTGTCTTTTTTTGGTAAGATTTTACTACTTATTTTTGTTGTTAAATTTTAGGCGGCAACGTAAACAAGCTGCCTGGATGCAGTTGGACGATTGGTCGACAACTACCGACAACAAATGAGGGCACAGCTGCTTGAGACAGGCAAGTATGGGGGAACTGATTGGCCAATTTGTCGTTACTTTGTGTTTTTTTGGTAAGATTATAATACCTATTTTTGTGTTTGTTAAATTTTAAGCGGCATCGTACACAAGCTGCCTGGATGCAGTTGGCCAAATTGTGGACAACTACCGAACAACAAATGAGGGCACAGCTGCATGAGACAGGCAAGTATGGGGGAAGGAACTGATTGGCCAATTTATCGGTACTTTGTCTTTATTTTGGTAATATTATAATACCTATTTTTGTGTTTTTTAAATTATAAACGGCAACGTACACAAGCTGCCTGGATGCATTAGGGCGAACGGTGGACAACTACCGAACAACAAATGAGGGCACAGCTTCAAGAGACAGGGAAGTATGGGGGAAGGAACTGATTGGCCAAATGTTCGGTACTTTGTCTTTTTTTGCTAAGATTTTACTACCTATATTTGTGTTTGTTAAATTCTAAGCGGCAACGTACACAAGCTGCCTGGATGCAGTTGGACGATTGGTCGACAACTACTGACAACAAATGAGGGCACAGCTGCATGAGACAGGCAAGTATGGGGGAACTGATTGACCAATTTGTCGTTACTTTGTCTTTTTTTGGTAAGATTATAATACCTATTTTTGTGTTTGTTAAATTATAAGCGGCAACGTACACAAGCTGCCTGGATGCAGTAGGGCGAATGGTGGACAACTACCGAAGAACAAATGAGGGCACAGCTGCATGAGACAGGCAAGTGTGAGAGTATTGATTGGCCAAATGTTCGGTACTTTGTCTTTTTTTGCTAAGATTTTAATGCCTATTTTTGTGTTTGTTAAATTTTAAGCGGCAACGTACACAATCTGCCTGGATGCAGTAGGGCGAACGGTGGACAACTATCGAACAACAAATGAGGGCACAGCTGCATGAGACAGGCAAGTATGGGGGAAGGAACTGATTGGCCAATTTATCGGTACTTTTGACTTTTTTTGATAAGATTTTACTACTTATTTTTGTGTTTGTTAAATTTTAGGCGACAACGTAAACAAGCTGCCTGGATGCAGTTGGACGAATGGTGGACAACTACCGAACAACAAATGAGGGCACAGCTGCATGAGACAGGCAAGTGTGAGAGTATTGATTGGCCAAATGTTCGGTACTTTGTCTTTTTTTGGTAAGATTTTACTACCTATTTTTGTGTTTGTTAAATTTATAAAGGCAACGGTACGTACACGAGCTGCCTGGATGCAGTAGGGCGAACGGTGGACAACTACCGAGCAACAAATGAGGGCACAGCTGCTAAGACAGGCAAGTATGGGGGAACTGATTGGCCAATTTGTCGTTACTTTGTCTTTTTTTGGTAAGATTTTAATACCTATTTTTGTGTTTGTTAAATTTTAAGCGGCAACGTACACGAGCTGCCTGGATGCAGTTGGACGGATGGTGGACAACTACCGAACAACAAATGAGGGCACAGCTTCAAGAGACAGGGAAGTATGGGGGAAGGAACTGATTGGCCAAATGTTCGGTACTTTGTCTTTTTTTGCTAAGATTATAATACCTATTTTTGTGTTTGTTAAATTTTAAGCGGCATCGTACACAAGCTACCTGGATGCAGTTGGACGATTGGTCGACAACTACCGACAACAAATGAGGGCACAGCTGCTTGAGACAGGCAAGTATGGGGGAAGGAACTGATTGGCCAATTTGTCGTTACTTTGTCTTTTTTTGGTAAGATTATAATACCTATTTTTTTGTTTGTTAAATTTTAAGCGGCAACGTACACAAGCTGCCTGGATGCAGTTGGACGGATGGTGGACAACTACCGAACAACAAATGAGGGCACAGCTGCATGAGACAGGCAAGTGTGAGAGTATTGATTGGCCAAATGTTCGGTACTTTGTCTTTTTTTGGTAAGATTTTAAAGCCTATTTTTGTGTTTGTTAAATTTTAAGCGTCAACGTACACAAGCTGCCTGGATGCAGTAGGGCGAACGGTGGACAACTACCGAACAACAAATGAGGGCACAGCTGCATGAGACAGGCAAGTATGGGGGAAGGAACTGAGTGGCCAATTTATCGGTACTTTGTCTTTATTTTGGTAAGATTTTACTACTTATTTTTGTGTTTGTTAAATTTTAGGCGGCAACGTAAACAAGCTGCCTGGATGCAGTTGGACGAATGGTGGACAACTACCGAACAACAAATGAGGGCACAGCTGCATGAGACAGGCAAGTGTGAGAGTATTGATTGGCCAAATGTTCGGTACTTTGTCTTTTTTTGGTAAGATTTTACTACCTATTTTTGTGTTTGTTAAATTATAAGCGGCAACGTACACGAGCTGCCTGGATGCAGTAGGGCGAACGGTGGACAACTACCGAGCAACAAATGAGGGCACAGCTGCTAAGACAGGCAAGTATGGGGGAAGGAACTGATTGGCCAATTTTTCTGTACTTTTGACTTTTTTTGATAAGATTTTACTACTTATTTTTGTGTTTGTTAAATTTTAGGCGGCAACGTAAACAAGCTGCCGCATTGCAGTTGGACGAATGGTGGACAACTACCGAACAACAAATGAGGGCACAGCTGCATGAGACAGGCAAGTGTGATAGTATTGATTGGCCAAATGTTCGGTACTTTGTCTTTTTTTGGAAAGATTTTACTACCTATTTTTGTGTTTGTTAAATTTTAAGCGTCAACGTACACAAGCTGCCTGGATGCAGTTGGACGATTGGTGGACAACTACCGACAACAAATGAGGGCACAGCTGCATGAGACAGGCAAGTATGGGGGAACTGATTGGCCAATTTGTTGTACTTTTGTCTTTTTTTGGTAAGATTTAACTAAACCTTTTTGTGTTTGTTAAATTTTAAGCGTCAACGTACACAAGCTGGCTGGATGCAGTAGGGCGAACGGTGAACAACTACCGAACAACAAATGAGGGCACAGCTTCAAGAGACAGGGAAGTATGGGGGAACGGATTGGCCAAATGTTCAGTACTTTGTCTTTTTTTGGTAAGATTTTACTACCTATTTTTGTGTTTGTTAAATTTTAAGCGGCAACGTACACAAGCTGCCTGGATGCAGTTGGCCAAATTGTGGACAACTACCAACAACAAATGAGGGCACAGCTGCTTGAGACAGGCAAGTATGGGGGAAGGAACTGATTGACCAATTTGTCGTTACTTTGTCTTTTTTTGGTAAGATTATAATACCTATTTTTGTGTTTGTTAAATTTTAAGCGGCATCGTACACAAGCTGCCTGGATGCAGTTGGCCAAATTGTGGACAACTACCAAACAACAAATGAGGACACAGCTGCATGAGACAGGCAAGTATGGGGGAAGGAACTGATTGACCAATTTATCGGTACTTTGTCTTTATTTTGGTAAGATTATAATACCTATTTTTGTGTTTGTTAAATTATAAGCGGCAACGTAAACAAGCTGCCTGGATGCAGTAGGGCGAATGGTGGACAACTACCGAACAACAAATGAGGGCACAGCTGCATGAGACAGGCAAGTGTGATAGTATTGATTGGCCAAATGTTCGGTACTTTGTCTTTTTTTGGTAAGATTTTACTACCTATTTTTGTGTTTGTTAAATTATAAGCGTCAACGTAAACAAGCTGCCTGGATGCAGTCGGACGAACGGTGGACAACTACCGAACAACAAATGAGGGCACAGCTTCAAGAGACAGGGAAGTATGGGGGAACTGATTGGGCAATTTTTCTGTACTTTTGTCTTTTTTTGATAAGATTTTACTACTTATTTTTGTGTTTGTTAAATTTTAGGCGGCAACGTAAACAAGCTGCCTGGATGCAGTTGGACGAATGGTGGACAGCTACCGAACAACAAATGAGGGCACAGCTGCATGACACAGGCAAGTGTGAGAGTATTGATTGGCCAAATGTTCGGTACTTTGTCTTTTTTTGGTAAGATTTTACTACCTATTTTTGTGTTTGTTAAATTTTAAGCGGCAACGTACACAAGCTGCCTGGATGCAGTTGGACGATTGGTCGACAACTACCGACAACAAATGAGGGCACAGCTGCATGAGACAGGCAAGTATGGGGGAACTGATTCGCCAGTTTGTCGTTACTTTGTCTTTTTTTGGTAAGATTTTAATACCTATTTTTGTGTTTGTTAAATTTCAAGCGGCAACGTACACAAGCTGCCTGGATGCAGTTGGACGAATGGTGGACAACTACCGAACAACAAATGAGGGCACAGCTGCTAAGACAGGCAAGTATGGGGGAAGGAACTGATTGGCCAATTTTTCTGTACTTTTGACTTTTTTTGATAAGATTTTACTACTTATTTTTGTTGTTAAATTTTAGGCGGCAACGTAAACAAGCTGCCTGGATGCAGTAGGGTGAATGGTGGACAACTACCGAACAACAAATGAGGGCACAGCTGCATGAGACAGGCAAGTGTGAGAGTATTGATTGACCAAATGTTCGGTACTTTGTCTTTTTTTGGTAAGATTTTAATGCCTATTTTTGTGTTTGTTAAATTTTAAGCGTCAACGTACACAAGCTGCCTGGATGCAGTAGGGCGAATGGTGGACAACTACCGAACAACAAATGAGGGCACAGCTGCATGAGACAGGCAAGTATGGGGGAAGGAACTGATTGGCCAATTTCTGTACTTTTGACTTTTTTTGATAAGATTTTACTACTTATTTTTGTGTTTGTTAAATTTTAGGCGGCAACGTAAACAAGCTGCCGCATTGCAGTTGGACGAATGGTGGACAACTACCGAACAACAAATGAGGGCACAGCTGCATGAGACAGGCAAGTGTGAGAGTATTGATTGGCCAAATGTTCGGTACTTTGTCTTTTTTTGGAAAGATTTTACTACCTATTTTTGTGTTTGTTAAATTTTAAGCGTCAACGTACACAAGCTGCCTGGATGCAGTTGGACGATTGGTCGACAACTACCGACAACAAATGAGGGCACAGCTGCATGAGACAGGCAAGTATGGGGGAACTGATTGGCCAATTTGTTGTTACTTTGTCTTTTTTTGGTAAGATTTTAATACCTATTTTTGTGTTTGTTAAATTTTAAGCGTCAACGTACACAAGCTGGCTGGATGCAGTAGGGCGAACGGTGGACAACTACCGAACAACAAATGAGGGCACAGCTGCATGAGACAGGCAAGTATGGGGAACGGATTGGGCCAAATGTTCGGTACTTTGTCTTTTTTTGGTAAGATTATAATACCTATTTTTGTGTTTGTTAAATTTTAAGCGGCATCGTACACAAGCTGCCTGGATGCAGTTGGCCAAATTGTGGACAACTACCAAACAACAAATGAGGACACAGCTGCATGAGACAGGCAAGTATGGGGGAAGGAACTGATTGACCAATTTATCGGTACTTTGTCTTTATTTTGGTAAGATTATAATACCTATTTTTGTGTTTGTTAAATTTTAAGCGGCAACGTAAACAAGCTGCCTGGATGCAGTTGGACGAATGGTGGACAACTACCGAACAACAAATGAGGGCACAGCTGCATGAGACAGGCAAGTATGGGGGAAGGAACTGATTGGCCAATTTATCGGTACTTTTGACTTTTTTTAAGATTTTACTATTTGTTTTTGTTTAAATTTTAGGCGGCAACGTAAACAAGCTGCCTGGATGCAGTAGGGCGAATGGTGGACAACTACCGAACAACAAATGAGGGCACAGCTGCATGAGACAGGCAAGTGTGAGAGTATTGATTGGCCAAATGTTCGGTACTTTGTCTTTTTTTGGTAAGATTTTACTACCTATTTTTGTGTTTGTTAAATTATAAGCGGCAACGTACACAAGCTGCCTGGATGCAGTAGGGCGAACGGTGGACAACTACTGAGCAACAAATGAGGGCACAGCTGCTAAGACAGGCAAGTATGGGGGAAGGAACTGATTGGCCAATTTTTCTGTACTTTTGACTTTTTTTGATAAGATTTTACTACTTATTTTTGTGTTTGTTAAATTTTAGGCGGCAACGAACAAAGCTGCCGCATTGCAGTTGGACGAATGGTGGACAACTACCCAACAACAAATGAGGGCACAGCTGCATGAGACAGGCAAGTGTGAGAGTATTGATTGGCCAAATGTTCGGTACTTTGTCTTTTTTTGGTAAGATTTTACTACCTATTTTTGTGTTTGTTAAATTTTAAGCGGCAACGTAAACAAGCTGCCTGGATGCAGTTGGACGAATGGTGGACAACTACCGAACAACAAATGAGGGCACAGCTGCATGAGACAGGCAAGTGTGGGGGAACTGATTGGCCAATTTGTCGTTACTTTGTCTTTTTTTGGTAAGATTATAATACCTTTTTTTGTGTTTGTTAAATTTTAAGCGTCAACGTACACAAGCTGCCTGGATGCAGTTGGACGATTGGTCGACAACTACCAAACAACAAATGAGGGCACAGCTGCATGAGACAGGCAAGTATGGGGGAAGGAACTGATTGGCCAATTTATCGGTACTTTGTCTTTATTTTGGTAAGATTATAATACCTATTTTTGTGTTTGTTAAATTATAAGCGGCAACGTACACAAGCTGCCTGGATGCAGTAGGGCGAATGGTGGACAACTACCGAACAACAAATGAGGGCACAGCTGCATGAGACAGGCAAGTGTGAGAGTATTGATTGGCCAAATGTTCGGTACTTTGTCTTTTTTTGGTAAGATTTTACTACCTATTTTTGTGTTTGTTAAATTTTAAGCGGCAACGTACACAAGCTGCCTGGATGCAGTTGGACGGATGGTGGACAACTACCGAACAACAAATGAGGGCACAGCTGCTAAGACAGGCAAGTATGGGGAAAGGAACTGATTGACCAATTTATCGGTACTTTGTCTTTATTTTGATAAGATTTTACTACTATTTTTGTGTTTGTTAAATTTTAGGCGGCAACGTAACAAGCTGCCTGGATGCAGTTGGACGAATGGTGACAACTACCGAACAACAAATGAGGGCACAGCTGCATGAGACAGGCAAGTATGGGGAACTGATTGGCCAAATGTTCAGTACTTTGTCTTTTTTTGATAAGATTTTAATACCTATTTTTGTGTTTGTTAAATTTTAAGCGGCAACGTACACAAG
This sequence comes from Leptobrachium leishanense, assembly GCA_009667805.1. Taxonomy (NCBI): domain Eukaryota; kingdom Metazoa; phylum Chordata; class Amphibia; order Anura; family Megophryidae; genus Leptobrachium; species Leptobrachium leishanense. The sequence goes on from CM019069.1 coordinate 22,977,131, forward strand.
CTGCCTGGATGCAGTTGGACGAATGGTGGACAACTACCGAACAACAAATGAGGGCACAGCTGCATGAGACAGGCAAGTGTGAGAGTATTGATTGGCCAAATGTTCGGTACTTTGTCTTTTTTTGGTAAGATTTTACTACCTATTTTTGTGTTTGTTAAATTTTAAGCGGCAACGTACACAAGCTGCCTGGATGCAGTTGGACGAATGGTGGACAACTACCGAACAACAAATGAGGGCACAGCTGCATGAGACAGGCAAGTATGGGGGAACTGATTGGCCAATTTGTCGTTACTTTGTCTTTTTTTTGGTAAGATTTTATACCTTATTTTTGTGTTTGTTAAATTTTAGGCGGCAACGTACACAAGCTGCCTGGATGCAGTTGGACGATGGTGGACAACTACCGAACAACAAATGAGGGCACAGCTGCATGAGACAGGCAAGTGTGGAGTATTGATTGGCCAAATGTTCGGTACTTTGTCTTTTTTTGGTAAGATTTTAATACCTATTTTTGTGTTTGTTAAATTTTAAGCGGCAACGTACACAAGCTGCCTGGATGCAGTAGGGCGAACGGTGGACAACTACCGAACAACAAATGAGGGCACAGCTGCATGAGACAGGCAAGTATGGGGAAGGAACTGATTGGCCAATTTTTCGTACTTTTGACTTTTTTTGATAAGATTTTACTACTTATTTTTGTGTTTGTTAAATTTTAGGCGGCAACGTAAACAAGCTGCCTGGATGCAGTTGGACGAATGGTGGACAACTACCGAACAACAAATGAGGGCACAGCTGCATGAGACAGGCAAGTGTGAGAGTATTGATTGGCCAAATGTTCGGTACTTTGTCTTTTTTTGGTAAGATTTTACTACCTATTTTTGTGTTTGTTAAATTTTAAGCGGCAACGTACACAAGCTGCCTGGATGCAGTAGGGCGAACGGTGGACAACTACCGAACAACAAATGAGGGCACAGCTGCTAAGACAGGCAAGTATGGGGGAAGGAACTGATTGGCCAATTTGTCGTTACTTTGTCTTTTTTTGGTAAGATTATAATACCTATTTTTGTGTTTGTTAAATTTTAAGCGGCAACGTACACAAGCTGCCTGGATGCAGTTGGACGAATGGTGGACAACTACCGAACAACAAATGAGGGCACAGCTGCATGAGACAGGCAAGTATGGGGGAACTGATTGGCCAATTTCGGTACTTTGTCTTTTTTTGGTAAGATTATAATACCTATTTTTGTGTTTTTTAAATTTTAAGCGGCAACGTACACAAGCTGCCTGGATGCAGTAGGCGAACGGTGGACAACTACCGAACAACAAATGAGGGCACAGCTTCAAGAGACAGGCAAGTATGGGGAAGGAACTGATTGGCCAATGTTCGGTACTTTGTCTTTTTTTTGATAAGATTTTACTACCTATATTTGTGTTTGTTAAATTTAAGCGGCAACGTACACAAGCTGCCTGGATGCAGTTGGACGATGGTGGACAACTACCGAACAACAAATGAGGGCACAGCTGCATGAGACAGGCAAGTATGGGGGAAGGAACTGATTGGCCAATTTATCGGTACTTTGTCTTTTTTTGGTAAGATTTTACTACTTATTTTTGTGTTTGTTAAATTTTAAGCGGTAACGTACACAAGCTGCCTGGATGCAGTTGGACGATTGGTCGACAACTACCGACAACAAATGAGGGCACAGCTGCATGAGACAGG